>ML660776.1:4459459-4471609 GCA_007570785.1 Antilocapra americana | reverse complement strand
CACACACACACACACACACACACACACACACACACACACACACACACTACTCCTGATACTGAGCTTAAGGGATAAATGTTGCTGGTAAGGATCAGACTGAGTGGTAAAGGCTGGAGTCTTTGTAGATGGGACATGGACTTTTGTCCCGTTGAAGCTGCAAAGTACTGGAACCTAGAATTAATCTTTCCCTTGCTTTGTTTTGGAACAGCACAGAGATTCAGTGGGTAGGCTGGAGTCAAGCACACATGGGCTCAAGCACTTACTAAATGTATGGCTTTGGACAAGGTGCCAAATTAAGCTGTGACTCAGTTTTCTCTGCTGTTAAATGGGGCAATGCTCACCTCATAGGGTGCTGTGATATTTAAATGAGGTTATTTAGAGCACTTTGAACTGTCCAAATACAGAGTGAATCCTCAGTAAATATTGGCTGTTATCAGGGTAAAGAATCTGAGTAACATTATCAAAGTGCTCACCCAACCACATTCTTTCCAGAAACCTTGTCTATACAGTGTCATCTCTGTTCTCCAGACCCCACCTCTGTTTTCACACCTGTTTTCTAGATAAGCAGTCTCTGGAGACAGTTTCCTTTTGCCTGCAGGTGATTTTCATGAGTATCCGTAGAGAAGGAGGTGGATTGAAGCTAAGTTTTACCTGATTAGGTTTTAAATTTTACATCAGTTTATACCCATTTGCTCCTCGGAAGTCTAGTTCTTTTTAGAGTATTTCCGCAAAGACCTGAGGTAACTGAAAGTTCAAGAGAGGGAAGAGAAACTAGGCTTAGCCAGCAAGAGGCTGGCAGTAACATTTGACAATTAGAGTCTTTTATTTCAGGGCAGAAAATTAGTTGCCTCCAAGACAAAGAGAGGAAGTGAAATTTTAACAGCTTTTGGCTTTGAACTTCAGGAAGCCCTAAACATTCCTGATGACACGTAGTAAATGGGGGAAAAAAAGAAAGAATTCTGATGTATTAGATCAATAGAATCAAAGATACAAACCACATGATCATCTCAACAGACACAGAAAAAGCATTTGAAAAAAATCCAACATTCGTTCGGAATAGAAACTCTGAAACTGAATAGGACTTCCTCAACCTAATAAAGGACATTATAAAAACCCCACAGCTAACATCACACTTAATGCTAAAATACTGAATGCTTTCCTTCTCAGATCACAAACAAGGCAAGGATGTCTGCTTTTGCCAATGTTATTTAACCTTACACTGGTTTCTATAGTGCAATAAAAAATTTCTTTTTAAATTAGGGACATCCAGATTGGGAAAAAAAGAAGTAAAATTATCTTCATTTGCAGATGGCATGATCCCGTATGAAAATCCAGAACAATCCCCTCAAATTTACAGGAACTCCTAAAGAACTTTAATAAGATTACAAGAGCAATGAGCAAAAATTAATAATATCTCTATATCCTAGCAATGAAAAATCAGAAATTGAAATTAAGAAAATGATTCCTTCACAATAAAAGCAAAGACAGCAAAATACTTAGGAACAAATTTAACAGGAGAAATGCAAGACTTGAACACTGAAAGCTATAAACCATCATTGAAAGAAACTAAAGAAGATCTAAGTAAATAAAGGGCTCCCCTGGTGGGGGTAAGCTCAGATAGTAAAGAATCTGCCTTCAGTGCAGGAGACTTGCTGTTCAATCCTTGGGTCAGGAAGATCCCCTGGAGAAGGAAATGGTTACCCTCTCCAGGAGTCTTGCCTGGAGAATTCCATGGACAGAGGAGCCTGAAGGTCTCTAGTCCATGGGGTCACAAAGAGTCAGACATAACTCTTTGACCAATAGTTTCACAAGTAAATGAAAGGACGTTTCATGTTCATGGATGGGAAGGCTAAACGCCGTCTGGTCAAGATGGCCGTTCTCCTCATGCTGAACTGTAACTTCAGCATAAGCCCTGTCAAAATCCTGCCAGGGAGGACGGCCTGTGAGCTTGGACAAGGGTGCGGATGGGAGTCTGCCACTGGTTCTCTTCTCTTTCCATGAACGGGGTAGTGAGGAGCTCCGAGTGTGTCTCTGTGTGTGTCTGAGTGTGAGTGTGTCTGAGTGTGAGTGTGTGTCTGTGTCTCTGTGAGTGTGAGTGTCTGTGTGTGGTGTGTGTCTGTGTCTGAGTGTGAGTGTCTGTGTCTCTGAGTGTGTGTCTGTGTGTGTGTCTGAGTGTGTGTGTCTGTGTCTCTGTGAGTATGTCTGTGTGTGGTGTGTGTGTCTGAGTGTGAGTGTGTATCTGTGTCCGTGTCTCTGAGTGTGAGTGTGTGTGGTGTGTGTCTGTGTGTCTGTATGTGTGTGTGTCTGAGTGTGTGTCTGTGTCTGTATCTCTGTGTGAGTGTCTGTGTGTGGTGTCTGTGTGTGTCTGTATCTGTGTGTGTGTCTGAATGTGAGTGTGTCTGTGTCTGTGTCTCTGTGAGTGTGAGTGTCTGTGTGTGGTGTCYGTCTATCTGTGTGTGTGTGTCTGTGTGTGTCTGTATCTGTGTGTGTGTCTGAGTGTGAGTGTGTCTGTGTCTCTGTGAGTGTGAGTGTGTGTGGTGTCTGTGTGAGTGTGTCTGTGTCTGTGTCTCTGTGAGTGTGAGTGTCTGTGTGTGGTGTGTGTCTGTCTGTGTGTGTCTGAGTGTGTGTGTCTGTGTCTCTGTGTGTGTCTGAGTGTGTGTGTCTGTGTCTCTGTGAGTGTGAGTGTGTGTGGTGTCTGTGTGTGTCTGAGTGTGAGTGTGTCTGTGTCTGTGTGTGTGTGAGTGTCTGTGTGTGGTGTGTGTCTGAGTGTGAATGTGTGTCTGTGTCTCTGTGAGTGTGAGTGTCTGTGTGGTGTCTGTATTTGTGTGTGTGTGAGTCCCAGCCCACGGCCGTAACTTCCAGCCCTTTCTCTCCTCGCCCCCTCAGACAGCTTCCCCTTGGCCACCCCTTCAGCCTCTGAGAACAAAATCCTCCCGCAGCAGCGCAGCGCAGGGCCGGACGGGCGCTGAGGAGAAGCGCGCAGGAGCCGTTCGGCCGGAAGCAGCTCGGCGCACTGCAGGCGGAGAAGGCTCGGGCCCTCCGCCGCGGCCCCGCAGGCCCCTCAGGCCCCGCAGCCTCGCCGCGCAGGCGCGTCCGCGCGGCCGTTAGAGGGGCGTCGGCGGGTCGAGGCCCGGCGCCCCCCGACAGCCCCGGGCACGGACGGCGCTGCGGGCCGCGAGCGGACTGGGCCCGGCGCGCTCCGCGGGCAGAGCTCGCTGCGGGCCGACCGGGCAGCGAGGGCAGCGGAGGCCCCCGGCACCGCGGCGCCTTCTGCCCCGCCGGGCGCGCCGGGTACAAGCGGGGGACCGCGGGGCGTCGCGCACAGGAGCGGCGTCCGGGCGAGCCTCGAGGGCCGCCGTCTGCGGCGGGCCGTGCTTCCCGAGGAAGCCTGCGGCAGCATCGCCAAGCGCCATCAACCTTCTAGAAATGTCCCGCTCCTACCGCGATGTGACATCTGATTCCCTTCCTCTGGAACGTGGGTGGATTTGTGATGGCCGCCGTGGATACAATACGGAGAAATGACCCTTTGTGACTTGAGGTTAGGTTAAAAACCAGTATTTAGTTTTTGCCCGGTCTTCTTTGGCTGCTTGCTCTCAGAACCAAGCCACCATACTGTGAGGAAGCTAGGAAGCCCACGGAGACTCTGGGTGGGGAGGAACGGAGGGCCCCGGCCCGGAATGCCGCTGCGCGCAGAGCCACCAGCCCACACCGGCTTGCCAGCCGTGTGAGTGAGGCATCGGAAAGCAGGAGCTCCAGCCTTCAGTCGAACTGCAGGGAGCAGCGAGAAGCCAACCCCTCAACCCTGGCTAAATTTCAGATTCATGAGCAAAAGAAACGATTTCTGTTGCTTACCAGCGTGCAGAGTGGTGTATTTCACAGCAGTACATTTCAGGAATAACATGCAAAGGTAAATAAGTGAGAATCAGCCTGGTGTTTCAAGCCATGACACAAATAAAGGCATGTTTATATATATAACTCAGCTATTAGAAATGAAAACAGGAAAGGATGGGAAGTGTTTGGCACATTGCATTTGTGATGTGGAGGGGAAAAAGTTTCATCAACAAAGTGTTAACAGTGTTAGTGAAATACAGTTGTCTTTGCAGTCAGCCACGCTTGGATTAATTATTCATGGCTTTGCCAGAAGACGTTCTGGATGTAAGTGTATTTATCCAACAAAATTTTCTTGCTGGTAAAAGCAAATTCTTTTTGAAAAGAAAATAATAATGATCTGCTATTGTGTGTACTCTGGAGATGAAGCCCAGTGTGACAATTTCAAAAGAAATCAATTTATAGTTTTTACTACTAAAGTGAAAAGATGATATTAATATAATTTAAAAAAATTACGATCCTATCTGAAATCTTCTAAGGAGGCTACATCCCCACATTCTTGGGGTAGAAATACACAGCTTAGACCTGTCATCAATCCCCTGGCTTTTCCCCCTTGCATTTCCAAGGTAAGTCTCTGAAAGAGGTAAAATGTATCACTATTCTTTAATGCCCAGAAATCTTATTTTCTATAACCCTAACCCTGAGGAGTGGTGGGTGCATGCTAATTGGAGAGAAAAAGATTTAAAATGTACTGAATTGATACACCAAGATTGTTTCCTGTGCTGTGGGTGGGGATGGGGTGGGGGGTGGGGGAGGTTTTAATTCTTTTGACCCTAATCCAGTGTCTAGTTGAAAAAGCAACATCCTCAAGCATTAGAAGAATTTATACTGAGTGTAGGAGTTTGGCATCAGGAGTTCTTGGGATGCAAATACCAGATGACGTGTATCTTCCTCCTACTCTCAGCTCAGCCTCCCCTCCTGGGATACTGGGTTCAGTCCCTGGCAGCATTTCAGTAGGAAGATAGGTCAGGGTGTGTTTGGAAGAGAGTGACTTAAATGCTGGTGGAACATAAACCTGTGTCACAAGGTGAAGAACTGGAAGGAAGAGGAATGTTTCCTAGGGGAGGAGACAACTCACCAGGCAAGTGGTGTGCTCAGCTGCACAGTCATGTTCTGCTCTTTTCAACCCTGTGGACTGTAGCCCACCAGGCTCCTCTGTCCATGAGATTTCCCAGGCAAGAATACTGGAGTGGGAAACTGCCATTTCCTTCTCCAGGGAGTCTTTCTGACCCAGGAACTGAACCCACGTCTCTTGCAGCTCCTGCATTGGCAGGCAGATTCTTTCCCACTGCATCGCCTGGGAAGCCCATGGGGCATGTTGTTGCTGTTCAGTCCCTAAGTCGTGTCTGACTCTGCTATCGCATGGACTGCAGCACGCCAGGCTTCCCTGACCTTCACTGTCTCCTGGAGTTTGCTCAAACTCATGTCCACTGAGCTGGTGATGCCCTCCGACCATCTCATGCTCTATGGCCGCCTTCTCCTCTTGCCCTTTATCTTTCTCAGCATCAGGGTCTTTTCCAGTGAATTGGCTCTTCAACTCAGGTGGCCAAAGCATTGGAACTTCAGCTTCAGTGTCAGTCCTTCCAATGAATGTTTAGGACTGATCTCCTTTAGGATGGACTGGTTGGATTTTCTTATAGTCCAAGGGACTCTCAAAAGTCTTCTCCAGCACCACAGTTCAAAAGCACCAATTAGGCCCTCAGCCTTCATTACGGTCTAACTCTCATATTTATAATGAATACTTGGAAAAACCATAGGTTTGACTATAGGGACCTTTGTCAGCAAGGTGACACCTCTGCTTTTTAATACTGTCTAGGTTTGTCATAGCTCTTCTCCCAAGGAGCAAGCCTCTTTTAATTGTATGGTTGCATGTTAGCCATTTTTAAATAATAAAAGAGCTTTCTTGCAGGAGAGCTGGCAGCATAACTCTATAGTTCCAAAAGCATAAGAGAAAAGCATTGGGAAGCAATTTAGGGGTGAAGAGAGTGAAAACTGTCCAAAGGTGAAGTTAGCTATGGGGGAGGTAGGAAGTCCCATCTCTAGAGACATTCAAGTAAATTATCTTAAAAGAATTCTAAATGAGGTAGGAATTAGATTGGACATCCTGCAAAATCCCCTCCACCATTGAAACTGAGGAGGACACTGTGGAGTTCCTGGGTGCAGGGGCCTTTCTGTGTTCCTGGGTGCAGGGGCCTTTCTGTCCCCATTCCTTGTTGGTAAGGAGTAGACTCCATGGCCTTCCCTTAGCTCCAAAGGGCAGGTTCTAACTATAGCTAATCAGGGAAGGAAGGTGATGTGGAGACAAGGAACAGTCAAGAAACGATAGTGAAGCCTTGGGGCAGGGTCCTGGTTCCCCCCAAGGGATACACACAACAATATTTTTGAGCTCTTTGGAAGAAAAGCTATGACCAACCCAGATAGCATATTAAAAAGCAGAGACATTACTTTGCCAACAAAGGTCCGTCTAGTCCAAGCTATGGTTTTTCCAGTAGTCATGTATGAGTGTGAGAATTGAACCATAAAGAAAGCTGAGCGCCGAAGAATTGATGTTTTTGAGCTGTGGTGTTGGAGAAGACTCTTGAGAGTCCCTTGGACTGCAAGGAGATCCAGCCAGTCCATCCTAAAGGAGATCAGTCATAAACATTCATTGGAAGGACTAATGCTGAAGCTGAAGCTCCAATACTTCGGTCACCTGATACAAAGAGCTGACTCATTGGAAAAGACCCTGATGCTGGGAAAGGCTGAAGGCAGGAGGAGAAGGGGAGGACAGAGGATGAGGTGGTTGGATGGCATCACTGACTCAATGGACTTCAGTTCGAGCAAGCTCCAGAAGTAATCGACACAAAAGCCTGGCGTGCTGCAGGCCACGGGGACCCAGAGTCAGACATGACTGAACTGAACTGAACTGAACTTGACTGAGCTCTTTACAGAACTAAGCCCCCCAAAAAATGGAAGAGACCACCTGAGGCCAGATTAAAGGAACCAGAGAAGTTTAACGGGAGACCACTGATGCAGGCCCTGCACACCCCGATCCTTGTCAGTACCCCACCCTTGAACCCTTGAACCGTTGCTGTAAAACTCCTCACCAAATCCTCCCAGGTCAGGACACGTAGCTTTTTAAGGCAGTAGACCAATGTGTCCTCCTTTGCACAGCAAAGCAATAGCTATTCTTTTCTACTTCACCCAGAACTTTGTCTTTGAGATTCGGGTCGGTAAGAGAGGCTGAGTTTTTAGCATCACTATTGCCAAGAGCTTTAAACTTCTTCAGAAGCCCCATTCCATCCCCTCTGGGCATTATTAGGTATATTCCCACATGTACTCATAGCAGAACCCATTCTTTCTACTTCTGGATCCTGTCAGTGGTGGCACTTCCTGACGCCTCAAAGCCTGTGAAACCCTGGTGGTAACTAACGGTTTATCCTTAGCAGCCCCATGGAGATCTCCTTGGGCTACAGCTGCCCACTGTGCCAAGCCGTCACCCCGCTGGGCCCACATCCGCTGTTCTGACAACTCCCTCAACACGGCAACACCTCCCTTTCTTGTGTTCCACTGTGAATCAGTTGTCAAGCCAGGGTCCCATAATGTTGAACCGAGTTTATGGGCAAATAGCTGCTCCTGTTTTCTTCCTCTTGGACTTCACTAATAGTTTACAGGGACTGAGCTGGGATAATCAGGTGGCAACACAGTTTTGTCGGGCTTAAAACTGCCTTTACCCAGATGGGTGTTCTCATTGTCCTTGAGCAGTATTCTAAGTCTCCAAATCCCTTTTCCTTCTAGTCCAGTCTTCTTAGATTGCTCCTTGGTCCTTCATAGTAATGTCTTCCCTAAGGGCTTGCTTTACCAGCAGGCACACACTGGACATTCTGAATCCTAGGTTGGGCAAATGAGACTCAAGCTATGGCCTTCTTGCATTTCCCCCTGTCTTCCTCTATCCTCTATGATTCGATGAGGAGTGAGACAGAGGAAGATAGAGTTAATGGGAACACATGCTTCATGGTACTGGAAAGGAGAAGAACTGTGTGGTGTGGATGGCTGAATTGGAACTTTTTTGTTTATTTATTTATATTTTATATTGGAGTATAATTGATTTACAATGTATTAGTTTCAGGTGTACAACAAAGTGAATGTAATATATGTACATACAAATATCCACTCTTATTTCAGATTCTTTTCCCAAATAGGTTATTATGGAATATTGAGTAGAGTTTTCTGTGCTATACAGTATGCCCTTGTTGGTTATCTATTTTATATATAGTAGTGTATTTCTATTAATCACAACCTCCCAATTTATCCCTCTACCTCATCTTTTTAAGTGAATTAAAAAAATTTCAATGTGATGTTTATACTACTAAATAGTGTGACTAAAAGAAGTCCTCATGTAATTTAGCACTTTCAAAGTGATTGGTCAGCCTGCATAGGATTTCACTGCAGAAAATCTAGTCTATATATCAAGGGTAGAAAATACCCAGAAGCTTGCATTTGCAAAACAATTTTTATTACTCATCCAATACTAATTATAAATTTTGAGAGATCAACTAAGAAAAATTTGTATATGGTCTTTATAAAGATATTTACACACACATCTGTCTTAACTGATACTCTCTAACTTGTGGGCTAAGGTGTAGGGTGTTGTGAGTTTCCTTGGAAAAGCTATGGATGGTGGAGAAAGAGGATGTCTGCCATTCACCTTGAACAGGCAGAGAAAACTCTATTTAGCTCTTCCAACTGAACCTTCCTTACAGGGGAATAAGTCAGTTTTGGTACATGTCGGAAGGAAAAACAAGCCAATTCTTTGAATTCTTGCATATTTCTTCAGAGCATCCTTCAGTAGGTCCTTCTCTCTTATCTTTAAAAACAGGGATGCATGCACAAGTCTATGTTTTTAACGCTGGACTCATGCTGAAGTGTCCTGACATTCATTAACTCTGGAGCCAAAGCGCTGATTGCAAACCCCAGCTCTGCTGTGTGATTGTGGCAAGTGACTTCATCCCTTGGCCTTCCGTGTTCTCATCTGCACAGTGGGGTGAGAGAGTGAAGCCACCCTTGTGGGCTGTTTGTGAGCTAGTACATGTATAAAGTGCTGGAATTTTGCCTGGTACCAGTTAAGAACATGACACATGTTAACGTTATTATTGAAGAAATGAGAGTAATGCCTATTTACACCAGCAACCAAAAAAGGTCAGTTTCATTCTCTCAACCAGTATTATTGAATATATATAGCAATGATCCCCAGCCAATGAAATCCTCTTTCCAAAGAGCTTATATGAGGAGGGGAGGGGGACAGAGGAGCAGAGAAGGGGAGGACTAAACGAAATCAGTAAAAAATATATTATTTCATGTGTTATTTCAGATTTATTATGATGATCTTAAAGAAAAATCAAGCAGATATATTTAAAATGGATAACCAACAAGAACCAACTGAGTAGCACATGGAGCTCTGCTCAATGTTACGTGGCAGCCTTGATGGGAGGGGAGTTTGGGGGAGAATGGATACATGTGTGTATATGGTCGAGTCCCTTTGCTGTTCACCTGAAACTATCACAACATTGTTGGTTAACTGGCTATGCTCCAATACAAAATTTAAAAAAAATTTTTTTTAAAGAAAAATAAAGCATAGAAGGAAGATAAGAGATGCTGGAGGAGGAAAGAATACGATAGAGAGAGCAAACTGTAAGTCAGATGTCTTGCGGTCGGGTAATGTTTGGTGTGGTCCATAGGGGCAAGGAGGCCGGAGCGGCTGGAGGGGGAAGGGGGAGGAGGAAGCCACACTACCCGGTTGGAGGGGTTCTGGCTGGGGTGGCAGGCAGATCCTGGGGCGGCCTGTGGCCACTGTCGCCATCCTTTGGCTGTTTTTTAGGATAAGAAGCCGCTCGAGGTTTTGAGAAGAGGAGAGAAATAACCTACCCTATATCGTAAAGGATCACTTGGACTGTTGGGTGGGGCGTGGGGGCTGGGGTGTGTGGGGGAGTAGAAAGATCAGTCAGAGGCTGTTATTGAGAGATGCTGGTGGCTTGGACCAGGGAATTAGCTGTGGGGAGGGAGATGGCAAGAAGTGAATACTTCCAGGTATGTTTTTGAAGGCAGATGTTGACAGAATCTGCCAAAGAACTGAATGTCGTGTGTAAAGGATAGAAAAGCTCTGAGAGGACAGGGATATTTTTCTCTTTTATTCAGTGTCATGCTCCAACCACCAGGATAGTGCCTGGTACTCAATAAATATTCCTTGAATCATTGAAAAGGGTAACTCTTGATTTGTATTACGATGCCCTACTTAAACTCGGTGAATAGTATAAAGCAGCTAAAACATCTACAGACATTTCTCCAAAGAAGAGATGCAGATGGCTAAGAAGCACATGAAAAGATGCTCTACATCAATAATTATTAGCGAAATGTGGATCAAAACTACAATGAGGTATCACCTCACACTGGTCGCCTGGAGAAGGGAATGGCTACCCACTCCAGTATTCTTGCCTGGAGAATTCCATGGACAGAGGAGCCTGGCGGGCTATAGTCCATGGGGTTTCAAAGAACTGGACACGACTGATGACTGACACACATACACATACATATACACAACCATGTGCAAACAGATATAGCTAGTGGGAAGCTGCCGCTTAGTCCAGCAGCTCAGCTTGGTGCTCTGATGACCAAGAGGGATGGGACAGGGGTGGGCGGTGGGAGAGAGATTCAAGTGGGAGGTGTGTATACACATAGCCGATTCACTTTGTCCTGCAGCAGAAACCAGCAGAACGTCGTAAAGCAACTATACCCCAACTGAAAAAACAAACTACAGATAAATAAGTCCTGCAGTAACTACAGTTTCAGCATTTAAGCAATGAAGCCTCTTCCTTTCTTGAAGTTAGAAGTTGTCGCTGCTGCGTGCCTGGCCCTCAGCTGCCAATGACCAGGACCAAACAAGGCTTGGGAAACTTTCTGTAATAGAAGAGTACTTTATTACAGAGTATTCATTGTGAACAAATAGAAACCAACAGGAAATACACATTAGAGTGTAGGAAAGAGTAGCTTATCTGGAGAAAACATGGAGACCTAGGAAATGGGGATTCTGTCATGTATCCTCACTAGACAACTGCAAAATGTACTGAAACACAGTTAATACAATGAGAACATCAATACACACGGATTTCATGAGGTAAAATAAGATATGTACCGCATTTCAGACAATCTATGCAATACCTTATTTAGGTCGTATTCTAAATATTAAAAAATACAACACATTTTATGTCACCTTTTCCTGTTAATATACTGCAGCATGTGGGAGAGAGAGATGGCTACATAACTGATGATAAGCCCAGGAGAGAGTGAGTTCTAATCCCCCAATATATATTTTAGAGTTTAAGGGTAATCAGGTTTGTTGATGTCCTTGAGTGATACATAGAGTTGGTATACAAGAGCACACCCACGTTTTGTTCCGTGGTGATTCATGGAGACTGGACGCACTCTTCAGAGATATTACAAAGTACCTGTCAATTCTTAAAGATGACATTTGATGAAAGGATGCTCCGTTCTAGACCTATGTACGGGGAACCTAGACTTTCTCCTGTCCTTTGGGACTTAGGGCTGCTCGAATCACCCCGCTGGCTGGGGTCTTCAGGTCTGCTGGGCAGGACGTTTTGTCCACATACAGTGACAGCTTCAGGGTCTCTACTCGGTGGAGGTTTATGGGCTTGCGATGGCGGTGGGGGAACTGTGTGGAAGCAGAGTTTGCAGAACCGACACAGGTTTGTGCTTTTCTAACGGTTATTCGGAGACCTAATGACTTCCCTGGTGGCAGATGGTAAAGAATCTGCGGTGCGGGAACCTGGGTTCGATCCCTGAGTCCGGAAGGTGCCCTGGAGGAACGGCCACCCAGGGCAGGGTTGTTGCCTGGAGAATCCCACGGACCGAGGGGCCTGGGGGGCTACAGCCGCGCCCGACTGGGTGGCTCACACCCACGCTGTGCCGGGGGGCCGCCTCAGCGCCGCCCCCGCCCCAGCCTCCGCCGGCAGCCCGCCCGGGCCCGCGTCCCCTCCGGCCGAGGGCGCTCCGGCCCCCAAGCGCGGCCCCGGGCGGCCGAGCAGCCCGCCTCAGCCCGGGAAGTTTCCCACCCGGGCGCGCGTGGGCATCGCGTCCGGGGTGAGGGCGCCCGGGCCCGCGCCGCAGCCGCCGGGCGGGAGCCGCGAGCCGGGGTGTCGCCGCTCCCGCCGCGCCTCCGGGCGGGCCGCACCCGGCCGCGCGTCCCTTTAAGGCGCGCGCCCGCCAAGG
>ML660776.1:4437453-4454459 GCA_007570785.1 Antilocapra americana | reverse complement strand
CCGCCGCCCCCGGGCCGGGGGCCGTGCGGCGTCCGCCCTGCGGCGGGCCGAGCGCTGTCCCCGCTTTGTGAAGCCCGCGGTCCGTTTTCCTGGGCTCCGTCCTCCGCAGCCCCGCTGGCTCGGTTCGAAGCCGGGTTCCTCCCCCTGCGCCCCCCCTTCTTCCTCCCCTGTCCTCGCTCCTCGCTCTCAGGGGTTTCATCCCCTTGCCCTTTACTGTTTCTAATGAAGATAAAGCGGAGCTTCTTGTGGCTTCTCCCCCCACCCCGTCCCCCCACGACCGACCAGAAATGTCCAATCCATCTTCTCTTAAGGAAATTAAGGCCGCTTTGCAAGGACCTCGTCCTGTGCTCGGTGGCTGTTAGACCCATTTGCATGCTGCCCAGATTCACCGTTTTGCATTGTGTATTCTTGAGCGTCTACGCAAAAATTTAAAAGTGCAAAAGGAAATGCTAGGGTTTACCTTAAGAGTATCTTGACATCTTGCCTTTCAGAAAGATTTTAAATTCTTCTTAGTTGGTGTTTTTTTTTTTTTTTTTAAAATAATATCCGATTCTTAAAAAAGTATGTTTCTAAATAGGTGAGAATTCATTCTGGACCTTGGGAATCTAAAAATTTGTGTTGACTCAGTTTGGATGCTCCTTGGCTCTTGAGAGTTTTGGTCGTGGGCTGATGCCAATGATGGAGGGTTTTCATATAATGTCATATCCCATTATAGAAGGGTGCTCACCGTCACACCACACACCATAGCACCTTTTCCTCAAATCTTGGGTGTTCCACTGTTATTTCCTGCATAAATATTCTTGCAGGTAAGTTAAAGGTAATATAAATAATTTAATTTTACATTTTAGAAAAGTTTAGAAACACTACTGGGAAGTCAAGAAACAAGCAAGAAACAGGACATAATTCAGCGTTTTCCTGTCGGGAAAGCTCAAAGGAACACTTGCTTCTGCAGTTTTATGCTGTGAGATGCAGTTCTGAGGCTTATCTGGACGGTAATCCGGATTCATGGAGTGACAGTAGTTGTTTCTATATTATCAACAATATTTATCACCAAATCATCTATTTTATTTTCATATGTTGCTAATTTCCAGGATTGTAATTTATAGCATAGAATACACAGCTAATATCCTTTTGGATAATTTTTGAGTTGAAGAAAACAATATTCAGAGTTTTAATATAACGCTTCTTTGAGGAAAGTTTGATTTTACTATTTTATGTTTAGAAACTGAGTATTTGAGTGCAAAGTAAAATTCTTAATATCTTTGAAACTATCATGGAAGAGTAGCTCTGGGTTTATAACCCTGGGATTCCAGTTTATCTTCACTCTAGATTAGATAATTTGATCCAATTAACTATTTAAGAATCCATCTTAAAAGATAATTTTAAAGTGCTGATTTAGAAGATAACATTCATTTCATGTATTTCTTTTTTATTTTTGTCTGTACCCTGCGGCTTGCGGCATCTGAGTTCTCTAACCAGGGATTGAACCCATACCCTCTCTACTGGGGACACAGGAGTCCCTTGAAGATAACGCTGAGAGAGTTATTTAAGCTCAGGAAATTTTAAAAAAAATTGTTTCTTTTTGGGTGTGCTCTGTCTTTGTTTCTGCAGGGGCATCTCCCTGGTTGCATGGGGCAGGGGCTGCTCTGTACCTGTCTTCTCCTTGTGGTGGCTTCTCCTGCAGCCTAGTCGCTCTGCAGTATATGGGATCTTCTGGACCAGGGAGTGAACCCATGTCCCCTGCATTGGCAGGTGGATTCTTTACCACTGAGCCACCAGGGAAGCCCAGAAAGTTTTTTTTACTCATTTGTACTTTAGAGAGACAAAACGCCAGTCTTGTAGCTAATTAAACTGTGTATAGACTGTTTTTTCTTCATAAAAATTAGTTGCACCTAAGTAGTGCAGTAATTTTTCCCCACACTGTTTCTGTAGTTAGACACTCAAAAACTATTAATAAAACCCACAGAACTTCCCCTTACTCTTTAGTATTTGAACAGGATATGAAAACTTTGTTTCTGAAAGCTTATTTTATAGTGGTTATTTGTGGCCTTAGGTGAATTTATCATCTGTAGGTTGATTTGGATGAAATAAGGCTTCTTAGATCAAAAGTGGAAATCTTTTTTCCTTACTGTGAAACTGTAGAAATTATACATCTATTTGGGTATTTTAATAGTTTCCTAGTGAGACTAATTTTAGTCTTCTGATATTGTGGGGCAGTTTATGAAATTTGGATTTCAGACTCAGATTATATCATTGGGTAGTCTTTTAAATAATTATATATGCTCATGGCATTATTAGACATTATGTAATTACACATAAATAAGAATATTAAGATGAATATGTAGCTTTATAACTAATGTAATATGCAACTGAAATTCTAGGCATAGTTTATCAAACTAAAGCTGGAGCTTCAGTAAAAAAGAATTTGATTTTATTTAGGTTTTCATGTATTTGTCATCTAGTGGATTGCTTCTAGTTTAAGACATATAAAAGGATTTCTCACTCGTTTCACATATCTCAAAATATTGCCAACAGCGTTTTGCTGCATGTGAGGGCCTTTCCCTAAGAATTACTCTCTTTCGTACTCCCATGCACAGCTGTTCTCACAGGCTCTTATGTACATACTTACAAGGGTTTAAGCTCTTTTTTTTTTAACGGAAGTAAGCTGAAAAAAAAAATCAGTGTTAAATCCAAGGATGAGAATTTTAAGTAAAATAAAAATGAAAAAAAGAAAAAAGAAAGAAATATGTTAGGACTGTTTGAGCTGGATGTGGAACATACTGATATAAAATCTCAGGTTTCTATTAAGTAACTTTAGCACTCCTAGATGTTCCAGCTGAGGAGACACTTGTGCTCCATTTACAGAGGGGAAAGCCGTTGGGTTTCCCAGCTTCAGAGCTGCCTGGGCAGACCTGTTTTTGTTTGGTGTGGAGGAAGGGAGCTGCTGAGTGAGATGGGGCCCTGTCTTGTGATGTCTTATTGAAGGCATTCAGGATTTTCTGCTGGCTCTTCACCCTGTCTGCTTCCCACTTCCTCAGTTCTCTTTCGAGTTTGTCTTCGCCTTTCTTATTCAACCACTTCAAGTTCTGTGTTACAAAATCACTTTGATTTAGAGCAAGCTACAAGTGAAATAGAGCGAGCTATAAGTTAAATCTTCAGTGAGGAAGAATTTTAATTATTGTCAGCTTGCTCTACATTTGGACCAGTTGTAGTAATCAAACAGTGCTTCATTTGAGGTATCTTTCTTTTACATATTAAGTCTTTATTTTTGATTTATCAAATACAGTTTTATTTTAAGTCTTAATTTGACTAAGAGTTACATAGTATCTTTTTCAAAAGGAATTTGTTCCCATTAATCTGTGATTCTTAAAGGTGTACTTTGTGTTGTTGCTGTCACTCCTTAAAGGTCGTTCTATGTTTTGAAGAGAGGCGCCAGAAGGTGGGTGTACCAGCTCCGGTAGTTATGAGGTGACAGTAACATGGTCAGAGTCTGGGCGTGGGTTCTCTCAGTTTGGTTTTGGATTTGTCAGTAAACTAAGCTAGTTGGGTCACAGGGGATGAGCTTTTGGTAATATCAACTCAGAAGTTGATTGTGATAGAATGGTCATTGCCAAGAGAGAGCTGCAGTTTCTGTGCGTTGTCTAGACCTCGCACCAAGACACTGAGGAGACTGGATTGGTGATCAGAGCTGCTTGTGGGGCAAAGGGACTTTGAAAGCCTTGAGGTGTGTTTCATCCAGACTGTGGGGGGAAAGACAGGGTCCTTCAGTGTCTCCATACAGTCTTCATCTCCTGTAAAACCTGGTTGCGTGGTATATTGTTGGATCAGGGGTGGCACCATCATACAGTTCACTTTCTATTTGGAATCACGGAGGTCTGTGTTCCTCTCTTATCACAAAGGTGACTTAAAACAGCTGACTGACTTAGAGGATTTTAACCTTAGCTCAGGCGGAGGATGGATGTATTCATGTAGTATTGGTGCCAGCGTTTGCCCCCTTGCCCTGTTCCTGTGGCCGCTTATACTGACCTCTGTTACAGTACCTAGCACGTCGTCTTACCCTCTGAATCAACTTGCTTATCCTAGGACTCGAGCCTGGCACAGTGCCTTGTGGGTAGCTCAGGTTTTTTTTTTTTTCGATAATGCTTTATTGACATGTAATTCACATATTGTAAACTTCACTCTTTTAAAATGTATAGCTCAGTGGCTTCTAGAATGTTCAGAGTTGTACATCACCTTTATCTAATGTGAGAACACTCTCATCACCACAAAAGGAGACTTCGCTCCTGTTAGCCCTGTACCATCCCCATCCTCCCCTCACTTCCTGCCCCTGGCAGTCCCTTTCTGCCTTGTCCGTCTCTGCGCTTGCCGACTCTGGACGGGCCCAACCAATGGACCGTGCAGTTCGCGGCCCTCTGTGCCTGGCATCCTCCACTTCACGGCATGTTCTCAGAGTTCATCCACGACGTAACTTGTGCATACTGTGCTGCATGCCTTTATGGGGCTGGATGGCGCTCCATTGCTCGGATAGCCCACATCTGGTTTATCTGTTTGTCGTCAGCTGGTGGGTATTTGAGTTGTTTCCTCTTTTTGGTTCTGTGAATAATGTTGCTGTGAAGGTATTGTGTATATATATATTTGTTTTCATTTCTTTTCTCAATGCATTTTGAATGGATGAAGGAAGAGTTTTGGCAACTCCCAAAGCTGTTACGTAAAGTGATCAAGTTATTCATTTCATAGTGAGTTTTCCTTGGTTTCCTTCACCTTCTCTGTGTTCTCGAGGGACCTTTCTGCAGTACCCCCAACTGAATGAATCATTTTTTTGACTCTTTAATCCAGGATCTAAAATGTCCACTGAGGCACAAAGAGTTGACGACAGTCCAGGCACGAGTGGAGGAAGCTCTGATGGAGACCAGCGTGAAAGTGTCCAACAGGAGCCAGAGAGAGAGCAAGTTCAGCCCAAGAAAAAGGAAGGGAAGATATCCAGCAAGACAGCTGCTAAACTGTCCACTAGTGCAAAAAGGTACCGCAGTTAGGGTGACTTCTTTGCTTTTAGTTTCAAGTTCTGTCTTTCTCTTGTATTTAATCATTTTTCTGGGATATGGACCATGAAGTTCATGGACTTTTTCTTCAGGATTATTTCTTTTTCTTGATTTTAATTGTATGCAATATGAACTTTTTGGTATTTAAAGTCAGTTAAACAGCGTGGCAGAATTATGAACAACGTATCAATAGTGTGTGTGTGAGTATTGTTTGCTGAATATGAATAGGAAAGTGCATGTAAAAGTGTGATAATTTGTTTTATGGCTCCTTGACCATTACTCTTTTATTGAGCAGTAGAGAATAAAAATGGGAGTCTATTGAGATAGTTACTGGATGATAGTTTATTTCCACTCACTGTTAGTAAAGTGAGAAATTTGGGAGTTAATAATAATAGAATGGGAAAGACTAGAGATCTCTTCAAGAAAATTAGACATACCAAGGGAACATTTCATGCAGAGATGGGCACAATAAAGGACGGAAACAGTACGGACCTAACAGAAGCAGAAGATATTAAGAAGAGGTGGCAAGAATACACAGAAGAGCTATACAAAATATCATAATGACCCAGTTAACCACGATGGTGTGATCACTCACCTAGAGCCAGATAGCCTGGAGTCCAAAGTCAGGTAGGCCTTAGGCAGCATTACTACAACAAAGCTAGTGGAGGTGATGAAATTCCAGCTGAGCTATTTCAGATCCTAAAAGGTGATCCTGTAAAAGTGCTGCACTCAATATGCCAGCAAATTTGGAAACCTCAGCAGTGGCTAAGGGCCTCGGGTAGCCAGTTCCCCTTTCCTGGAGGCGTGTTGCCGATGCCCGCTGTCTGCTCAAAGAGCCAGGAGACGGTCGGGCCTCCCGGGACTTTAACCCCTCGAGCCTCTGCTCTGGGCGGAGGGGAAGGCCTCAGCGTGTTCCTGGTCAGGCAGAGAAGGGCCGGCTGCGGGAGGTGCGGGTGGACGTAGGGGAGAACCGAAGCGGGATGGAGGCACAGGACGTTTAGAGGGGGGAAAGGAGGTGGCTGTGCGCGGGCGCGAGGTGCTCAGGTACAGACTGCGGCCGGCTTCCCAGGTGACCCAGAAGTACAGACTCCGCCTGCAGTGGCGCGACCCGGCGGGGAAGACTCCCTGGGGGAGGGCATGGCAGCCCACTGCAGTTTTCTTGCCTGGAGAGCCCCACGGACAGAGGAGCCCGTGAGGTCGCCAAGAGTGGCACACACAGTCTGCGAGTGAGGTGCTGTCAGGGGCGGGGAGGCTGGCCCGCTGGTGGGGTGTGCTGGTCCGCTCCGCCCCCCGTGTCTGCCTCGGGGGTCCTGCCCTGCCGGGGGTCACCGCGGAGGCAAGGGACTAGGACGTGTGGGAAAGCGAGGACCGGATGAGGCCTTTTCAGTAAGGGTCATTCTTTACTTCACTTTCCTACAGTGTGTACAAAGTTGAGATGACATATTCAAACCTAGTTTTCCATTTTCCCGCTCTTTAAATTGAGGATAAAATTTATTTTTGAGTGTGTGTGTGAAGAATCCAGGACAGTGTCTGATGGGCACATAATAGGAATTAGTAGTACAGCATTGGTGAAAGTAAGAAGTGTCTTTTGAGTTGCTTCCTGGCTGAAAAAATCCCTCCGTTGGCAAATTTATCCTTGTGAATCTGTGATTTTCAAACGGTGACTGATGACTTTCCTCTAGACAGTTTCTGGGTGGCTTATGGTTGAGTATCTGAGGGGGTTTAGGCATTTGCTATTTTTTGAATATAATTTGCTTCGCTGCAAATTTTCAGGTAAAAAACAAAAACCCAATACTAAAAAGCTGAATTCTATTCCTTTCCATCTACCCAGTTTAGTTGACAGTGGAAGTTACTTTTGTCCCCCCATCTCCACTTAAGTACCTTTTCTTTTTTTAAGTCTGTTTATTTTGGCTGCCCAGGCCTCACCTGTGCACGTGGGATCTGGCTCCCTCACGTGGGTAGGACCCCAGCTCCTACATAGGGAGCGTGGAGTCTTAGCCACCGGACCACCATCTGCCTGAGTTCTAACAAGTGGGAAGTCCATCTGCCTGAGTTCTAACAACTGAGGAAAACTGTTGGGAATCTTGATGACAGGGACTCAACATATTGTTAATTCACCATGTGCCTAGCATAGTAGGGTCATATTTATTTACTGGCTGCCTTAGAGCCTAGAGTTTGTTGTGAGGCTTGGATCTTCCACAGAGATTAGAATCCTAGTACTGATATGTTCAGAAGATCAAAGTTGGAGGTAGTTTCACAATAAAATTCTAATTTGTTATTATTGATAATTGATTTTTATGCAGATGAAACATCTTTTCCAAATAGTGTCATTTTGTGGGAGAGTTAATCAGTGCAGAGGTTGCACTCTAGAGACAGAATCCTGGTTATAGTCTAGGTCCTAACATTTAGTTGCTCTGTGATGTTAGACACATAGTTTAACATTTCCAAGCCTCATCTTTCTCATCTGTAAAATGGAGACAGTAATAATCCCATCTTCACAGGCCAGCGTGAGGATGGAAAGTGAGAAGCTTTTATTTGAAAGGTTTCATACACTGATGCTGTTCTTAGACTTTGTGCCAGTTAAAGCCTACAATGGTATTTTACTAAGTCCATGTGATAAATTTTTAAAAAATGAAGTTTGTGTTAATGCTGTGAGGACTTAACGCTTTTTGTTAAAATAGTAAAGCACAGATGCTGTAACTATATATACATTTTATAGTAATTCAAGAAAAGTACTTTGCACATAGGTGTTCAGTTACAGAAAATGTGCTGTAATTGTAGAATTAATCATTAGGTGTAGAAATGTGTTTTCTTGAAAAAAAAAAGTCTCAGTTTTCAGATGTTAAAGAAAAGTAATGTTGGATACAGAAAATATTAAATTGGAATTTTACTTAGCGACCTGTGGACTGTAGCCTACCAGGCTCCACCATCCATGGGATTCTCCAGTACTCTTGCCTGGAAAATCCCGTGAATGGAGGAGCCTGGTGGGCTGCAGTCCACGGGGTCGAGAAGAGTCAGACATGACTGAGCGACTTCACTTTCCCTTTTCACTTTCATTCATGGGAGAAGGAAATGGCGGCCCACTCCAGTGTTCTTGCCTGGAGAACCTCAGGGACGGGGCAGCCTTGGTGGGCTGTCATCTATGGGGTCGCACAGAGTCAGACACGACTGAGCGACAGAACTGAACTGAACTTACTTAAACAGTGGTATAAATGATTTCTGTCTGTTTCCAAGTTAAGAGGGAGATTGCAGTTACTTCTTGGTGCATTTTTGCGTTTCTTTGGCATGAAATTATTTCTTAAAAAAATGGAATGCTGTTAGCATGGTCTGTTCTCTTCATAATTTTATGTGATTTTTATTGGATACAATATAATACTGCCCTAGAAATGATTTTTGGTTTTAGACTCTAAATTGTTGTTAGGTTGGAAGGTTGATTTCAGTATATTTCACTGTGAAATTTTATTATAATATATGGGCTAATCTGTTTCTTTTCCACATGAGAATGAAGTAGTACTCTTTATAGATAATCTTTTATAATTATTGTTATTTTATTGATTCTGAATGTTCATTTAAAAATTTTTAATGTTCCTGAAATCAGGATGTATCTTACAGTTGATGTACAGAATCATTAATTTAGGGAGTCTTAAAAATTGAGCAGTTTTTTGGAATCATAGGTGCACTCAGAATTAAACTCTGGATTTATTACTTGCAGTGGCTCTGTGTTTTCTAAGTTAATTCAGAGATTACTTTGAGATTTAAGAAATTTTAGTAACTAGTTGCATGATGTTTTCTTTTGAGAGTGAGTTCATTTTGTAAGGTTTGAGGAATGCAGACTATGGGAATACAGAAAGTCATCCAAGTGGATGAAGTGTTCTTTTAAATAACTTAAGAAAATACATTTGTGAATCCCCAAGTCCATATATTCATGTTCTACTTGGCCCTGAGTGAGTTACTGAATTTTCTTTAAGCTCAAATATGTGTTTGTGTTTGAAACATGTCAGTGTTTATACTGCTTCATTTTTCTGAACCAGTAATCCAGTATGTTGGTATTAAAACGAGTGCTTCATGTCTTCTCCACTTTGGTTCAGTTTTGGCGCCGTGGTCTTCAGTTCAGTCTAAATGAGTCATAATTATCTCCCCCTCCCTGCCCCCCACTCCTCTTTTTATTTAGCAGATGACAGTCACATGTAATACTCCTACTGGTCCTGGAACATACAAGGTTTTAGATGAAGTCGTACAAACTGAAATTTAGTCTGCATTTTGCTTCTAACTTGTTTCAGTAACCATGTGCAGTTGCTGACTTACGTATCATGATAACCAAGGAAGTGGCACTGCTGGGCAGAAATTCGAGATTTAGACAGTTGTCTAGTGGATTTGTATCTAAAGAAATAATTTTGTCTTAAAAGTTCTCATAAAAGAGAGGAGAGGTCGTTTTGTTTGTTTGACTTAGCAAGACAATTGCTTGTCTTTTCACCTTAACAGAGTGCAGTTACTAGCTTGAGTTCCTAAATGGGAACTGATAAAATGGTAGTACTTAAGGAATGCTGTGAGATTTATTTAATTCACTTTTAATAGCCTAAGATCATCATGTAAAAGGTGCACTGTAAGTGTGAATTACTGATTCTTTTTCATTTTTCCTCACCCTAAGGGACAGTGCCTGAAATAGCTGCCTTCCTTATTACCCCACATGTCAAGACTGAGAAACTTAATACATACCATGATCACAACTTTTGAGATAGAATTGAATTGCTGTCATTGAAAACAGCAGGACATCTTGCAACCGTTTAAATAGCAATTCTTCGTATAATCTTTTCTGTCAAGAGAAATACAGCCATTCTTTGGTAGCAGTGGCTCAAAATATATTGTAATGCACTGACTATTTGCTCAGAGTTGTCAAGTTTATCAGTAAATTGCTTTTTGTATTGAATAATTAGATTTAGAATGATAGACATTTGGAGGGGTTTCAAGTTCTGTTATAGAATTCTGTGACAAAATTATGACATCAGTTTTTTAAACCAAAAGGGACGGTATAAGCATAAAGCAAGATGAATTATTTGAAAATCCTTAGGAAGTTCTTTTACATTATAATTGTTTTCTTTGACACTTTAAGCATACTCTTTGAATCCCTGTTCTTTTGGTTCTCTGAGTTTAAAAACGAAAGTATGTGTATGTATACACACACACATACACATATACACACACATATTTGTATATATATATCTGAATCACTTTTCTGTATACCTGAAACTAGCACAATATTGTAAATCAACTATGCTTAAATGAAAAAAATAGTATAAAAGTTTTTCATGTTTCTGGTAACAAATTAACCAATGCAGAGACATTTTTATTACAAAGCAGCAGTTTTCTGTTGAAGTACTTTCCCTGTCACAATTCCTTTTAGCTGAGTCTGGCTTGACCTTAAGTAATAAACTTATACCTACTTGTTGAATTGTTAAATAATACCTTTTGTCTCCTTGCTGTGAATTTTGAGGATGTTCACCAGCTAGTTCACCTGCTTTCTTTTCCCTCCTCCAAGTTAATGATATTCCTATTTTTAAAAAAGAGTATTGGAGGGATGGGATAGGGAGGGAGGGTGGGAAGGGGGCTCAGGATGGGGGGACACGTGGACACCCATGGCTGATTCATGCCAGTGTATGGCAAAACCACTACAATATTGTAAAGTAACTAGCCTCCAATTAAAATAAATTAGTTAATTAAAAAAGAGTATTGGTTGTCTTTCCAAATGAAATAGCACGTTTAGGCCGTTGTTGCGCGTTCCTTCACATTTCAGCAGTACTCGTTGGTTCCTTGCTTTGTAAAATGGGGACACTAATACCTTTGTTCTTCCTTCCCTTTACTCACAGCCCCCCACCATCCACTTTCAGTTGGTTTCTGTTAGCTACACTTGATTTTGCATCTTCATGGTTAGTAGTATTTCCATTTGTAGTTTGCAGCTACAACCTGTTATCTGTGCTTTAGCTGTAATAAAAGGCCAATAAACTCTCTGAAGGTTTACCTGTTTAGTGCCAGACCAGATGGGGTGTTAGGGTTAGATTTCCTATTCCTAACTGATCAGTGGTAGGATCTCTCAGTGATCAATGCAAAGAAATAGAGGAAAATAATAGAATGGGAAAGACGAGAGATCTCTTCAAGAAAATTAGAGATACCCAGGGAACATTTCATGTAAAGATGGGCTCGATAAAGGGCAGAAATGGTATGGACCTAACAGAAGCAGAAGATATTAAGAAGAGGTGGCAAGAATACACAGAAGAACTATACAAAAAAGATCTTAAGGACCCAGATAACCACGATGGTGTGATCACTCACCTAGAGCCAGACATCCTGGAATGCAAAGTCAAGTGGGCCTTTGGAAGCATCATGGCAAACAAACCTAGTGGAGGTAATGGAATTCCAGTTGAGCTATTTCACATCCTAAAAGATGATGCTGTAAAAGTGCTGCACTCAATATGCCAGCAAATTTGGAAGACTGAGCAGTGGCCTCAGACTGGAAAAGGTCAGTTTTCATTCCAATCCCAAAGGCAATGCCAAAGAAAGTTCAAACTACCTCACAACTGCACTCATCTCACATGCTAGCAAAGTAATGCTCAAAAGTCTCCAAGCCAGGCTTCAACAGTATGTGAACCATGAACTTCCAGATGTTCAAGCTGGGTTTAGAAAAGGCAGAAGAACCAGAGATCAAATTGCCAATATCTATTGGATTATCGAAAAAGCAAGAGAGTTCCAGGAAAATGTCTATTTCTGCTTTATTGACTATGCCAAAGCCTTTGACTTTGTGGATCACAACAGACTATGGAAAGTTCTGAAAAAGATGGGAATACCAGACCACCTGACCTGCCTTTTGAGAAACCTGTATGCAGGTCAAGAAGCAACAGTTAGAACTGGACATGGAAGAACAGACTGGTTCCAAATTGGGAAAGGAGTACATCAAGGCTGTCTGTTGTCACCCTGCTTAACTTCTATGCAGAGTACATCATGAGAAAAGCTGGGCTGGAGGAAGCACAAGCTGGAATCAAGATTGCCGGGAGAAATAGCAATAACCTCAGATACGCAGATAACACCATCCTTATGACAGAAAGGAAAGAGGAACTAAAGAGCCTCTTGATGAAAGTGAAAGAAGAGAGTGAAAAGTAGGCTTAAAACTCAGCATTCAGAAAACTAAAATCATGACATCCAGTTCCATCACTTCATGGTAAATAGATGGGGAAGCAGTGGAAACAGAGACTTTTTTGGGGGCTCCAAAATCACTACAGATGGTGACTACAGCCATGAAATTAAAAGACACTTGCTCCTTGGAAGAAGACCTATGACCAACCTAGACAGCATATTAAAAAGCAGAGACGTTACTTTGCCACAAAGGTCCGTCTAGTCAAAGCTATGGTTTTTCAGTGGTCATGTATGGATGTGAGAGTTGGACTATAAAAAAAAACTTAGTGCCAAAGAATTGATGCTTTTGAACTGTGGTGCTGGAGAAGACTCTTGAGAGTCCCTTGGACTGCAAGGAGATCAAACCAGTCAACCCTAAGGGAAATTAGTCCTGAATATTCACTGGAAGGACTGATGCTGAAGCTGAAACTCCAATACTTTGGTCACCTGATGGGAAGAACTGACTCACTGGAAAAGACCGTGATGTGAAAGGTTGAAGGGAGGAGGAGAAGGGGACGACAGAGGATGAGATGGTTGGATGGCATCACCAACTTGATGGACATGACTTTGAGTAAGCTCCGGGAGCTGGTGATGGACAGGGAAGCCTGGCGTGCTGCCGTCCGTGGGGTCCAAAGAGTCGGGCACGACTGAGTGACTGAACTAGGGTCTCAAAGCTACCCAGTGAATCACGGCACTCAGGCAAAATACCTCTTTTTTTATCCCTTAGCATCTGTTACTTGGTTAGAAGTAGTTCACGTTTCAGTTCCATGCCTGTTCGGCCTGTGACCCTCTCACAAAGTCGTTTCTGCTGTGGGATTTCTGACTGTCTGCCTCTCCCCTGAGCAGTGTATCTCCATTACACTCTCATACACTCTGTGTCCTCTGTGCGCCATCTCAGCCTGTTTGATCTACACCATGTACTTTGTCTTCCAAATACAGTGAAATTTCTCCACCCGTGGTGACCACCCCCTGGTTCTCTTTGTCTTTTATTCCTTTTTGAACTTTCTGTATCTGTGCCCCGCCATCGCCCTGGGATGCTGACGGAGTGGAAGGTGAATGTGTGTGCTCTCAGTTTACTGCTTTTCACCTGGCCTTAACCTGTTTTGCTTTAACATGCCTGTTTTATTTATACTTTTATGTGAAATCCACAAAGGGTGTTCTGTATCAGATATTTGAGACTTCTCTTATTTAATTCTTGCCATATGTACTTTAAATGCACATGAACACACTATAGAATCTAAGAAGTCTCAGTGGGACAGCGAAATTAATAGGTTTTTTTTTTTTTATTTTGGGCATTAGATTTGTTAGTCTTGGTCTATGTGTGGATGTGAGAGTTGGACAGTAAAGAAGGCTGAGTGCCGAAGAGTTGATACTAATTTTTAAACTCAACTGTGGTGCTGGTGAATACTCTAGAGTCCCTTGGACTGCAAGATCAAACCAGTCAATCGTAAAGGAAATCAATCCTGAATATTCATTGGAGTGACTGATGCTGAAGCTCCAATACTTTGGCCACCTGATGCGAAGAGCCCACTCATTGGAAAAGACCCTGATGCTGGGAAAGATTGAAGGCGGTAGGAGAAGGGGACAACAGAGGATGAGATGGTTGGATGGCATCACCAACTCGATGGACATGAGTTTGAGCAAGCTCCGGGAGCTGGAGAAGGACAGGGAAGCCTGGCGTGCTGCTGTCCATGGGGTCGCAAAGGGTCGGACACGACTTAACCAGTGAACAACAAACAACAACTCTTTCATAATGTCTTCCCCACCTTGAGTCACACGACTTAGAGAAGTGATAGGTATGTCTGTACCAGACATTTCATTCAGGGAAGGATACTGGAGTGGGTTGCCATCTCCTTCTCCAGGGGATTTTCCTAGCCCAGAATCAAATGTACCTCTCCTCCATTGGCAGGTGGCTTCTTTACCCCTGAGCCACAAGTGAAGCCCATATAGGTGGTTAGATGAAGTAAAAAAGATGAAAATAACACATGAGGATAAAAACAGGTTTTTAAAATAAAAATTCTTTTTTTTCCCTCTTGCAGAGTGTATGCTTAGTGTTAGCAGTGGTTTGAGTTTCCCTGGTAGCTCAGCTGGTATAGAATCCACCTGCAATGCAGGAGACCCTGCTTCCATTCCTGGGTTGAGAAGATCCCCTGGAGGAGGGAATGGCCACCCACTCCAGTATTCTAGCCTGGAGAATCCCATAGACAGGGGAGCCTGGTGGGCCACAGTCTGTGGGGTTGCAGAGTCAGACACGACTGAGGGACTAAGCACAGCACAGCACAGCAGTGGCTGCAAGTTTGATGTAAGTCGTGCTGTTGGTAACAGAGATGGCAAGCGCAGATGGTGGTCAGTCTCCTGACTCTTTGTAGGTGCATTGTGGAAACTGGGGCAGAAATTGCTGCTTGTTGGTACTCTGTATGATGATTTATACAAAGATAGTATTTCAAATTAAAAGCACACAAATAGGAAAGATTAGTGTAAAAGTGTAAAATTTAATGGAATATTAAAAGTAAAGACATTTTAATGTCACTTTATTTGTCTTTATTTTCAAGAATTCAGAAGGAACTTGCAGAAATTACGTTGGACCCACCTCCCAACTGTAGGTAAGTACTTAATGGATTTTTATTTATTTGTATTTTTCGCAGAAGGTGTAATTGAACCATTGGTTTGATGTCTCAACTATTGTTGTTGGAGCCTGATTAATTAGCGAAAACATGGCTGTGTTGGACTTAAGTGACTGTGAAGACAGTGGTTGTGGTGGTCTCCGTGCGGAAATCTTCATGAGTCTGTTTCTAGTGGTCGATGGAGCTGCCAAAAAAGAGTAGTGCCATGACAGTGAGATATGGAGTTACGGGGTGACACGCACAGTGGTCTTTTAGTGGGAGAGGTGTTGGAGTTTTATATGATTTCTGCCATGATAGAGTAATACTGTGGCTAAAATATCTGCTGTTTGATAATTTATTCAGTTGTTATCTTGCTGAAAATTGATTTTTAGAAGTGCTGGAATATTAGTGTTTCTTCATGGTTTACGTTATTTCTTGTAGTCCTGGGTTGTGATGATTGGAGGCGGTGAGGTTAAATTTAAAACACTCTCTCCATTATGACCACATACCCTCAATTTTCTGGTCGGAGTTTATGGATGGGAAGTTAAAGTGCCTGCTTGGAGATGATTAATGATGTACATAGAGGAGAAGAAGGGAAGTTAGCTTCTGTTGTATCTCGGATCTGGTATAGTAGTTGGAAGATGGCTGTTTGACTACTTGGAGACATTTGTTTGTGTTTTGATGTCAGTTCAGTGTTGGAGCCAGGCCAGTGTGGAGTTTTTGTAGTTTAAATTGGTGGTGCTGTGCGTCAGAGGGGAGAGGACGAGCTTCCAGTATTGAGTATATAGTTTGTGTGATTTCTGATTTTACTTAGCTTATTTTAATATGAAAGCAAAGATAACAGCTCTGAGTATTAATGGAAGTGAAAAATTTGTAGGTGGCTATATGGCTGATTGACAGCCATTTTTGTGTAGGAAAAATTCAAATAAGACTTAATGTTTGTAGTGAATTTATTATAGTTCTTTACACGAGAGTCATATATCGTATATAAACTTGTAGTCATAATGTTCAAAGAGTATTTCACTCAACTAGAACAAATAATTCTTGGTTAGGAAAAGCTGTTGAGTAGTCAGGTGTTCTTGTCACACCTAGGCTGTGTTACATCAGAGGTGTTTCAGATGTCACATCTTTGTTTAAGCTTTGGTGGCCAATTCATGTAAATGGATTGATTTGTGGAACATCTTCAGTTTGAATTAAAGTCTCTTATTTCGTAGGGTAGTATTTGTTTTAATCTTTTTTTTTTAAATAAACTGTTTTACCACATATATTATTTGTTACCTTTTTACAAACAACTGAAATGGTAAATATGTGAACTTAGTTTATATACTTGTTTAATCTTTGAAAACAGATTATTGGCAAAATAAACTAATTACTTTGTTTTAATGAGCTTGTTTAGGGCTCATTTTTGATAAATGTAATCCACATATAATATGTGATGATTAAGAGTTTGCAGTTTTGCTATCAGATATATTATTTCCTGGTGCATTGCTCTAATTTAGTTTTGACTTATTATAGATAATTTAACTTAGATTAAACCAATATATTATAAATGTGCATGGGAACTGAAAATTCTGAGAAAAAAATTACATAATGTTTTTCACTTAAACTGAAATGGTTAAATCATAGTTCTCTTTGATGTAAAAAATAAGTTTATGGAAATTTGGGGGTTTACTTTTTCTTTGAGACTTAGTTAAAGTGTACTGGTTTTGCAAGCAAAATATTTATAATAGCTTTTCATTAAAAAAATGTAGATATCACATATAATTAGCCCCTCAGTTTCAAGAAAGAAACCTACTCAGTTGTAATTTTCCCCCCAGTTTTATTTTGAGATACTGACATAAAACGTTGTAGAAAGAAGCCTTGTTTGGTTGATTTTCTGGCTTATGGAAATTTTCAGTGAAATCCTTTTAACCCTATGAAGACTGGACAGCTTCAGAACAAGGACTACCAGGGGCAGCTTCTTTTATTGATCCCCAGAGAGCTTATGGACTGATCAGGCAGAGATGAAGGTCTTGCCCACCTTCACGTTTGCGGCTCTCCTGTGGCAGAGGGCCCTCTGTGCTGGGCTGGTGGAAGTCGGGGTTCCTGCCGCCCCCTGCGGCCCCTGCCCCTCACGTCGAGGGCCATGCGGGTCCTGGCTCTCCTGTCGTCAGCCCCTGCGAGCCCTGCCCCTCACGTCCACGGCCCTGCCCCTCACGTC
>ML660776.1:4405585-4437443 GCA_007570785.1 Antilocapra americana | reverse complement strand
GTCGATCGCCTTGCGCTTGCTGAGGGGGTTACCGTGGTGGTTGGATTTTTCTGGCGTCAAATACTTGATTGCGGTTTACAGTAAATCCGCCCCCCTATAGTTCAATGACAGTGCAATTACTATCTTCAGAAAGAGAAGTCAGAACATGATTTGGTTTATTTTTGGCACAAAGTTAACATCAACAGTACTGCTGTGGTCGACCCTTTAAAGTCCTGTGCCGTCTTCGCGTGTTGTCAGTGACCCCTGAGTTTCTCGAATGCCACCGACTCAGAACCCGCCCACCCTGGCTCGCCCTGGGGCCACCGTCCGGGACCCGCGCCTCGCCGCCCTGCCGTCGGGCTTGGGCGGCCAGCCGCTCGTCCCGGGTGGAGGGTGTGCGGGGCGCCCCCCGGGCCGGGCGGCAGTCGTCCGGGCGGCAGTGCGCCCGTCCGGGGGCTGGTGGCTCAGCGCGGACCGCGGCCCCGGCGCGGCTCTGGTGGCGTCCACCCGCCACTCTTGGGCCCCCGGCCCGGGGCCAGCTCGTGTTCGTCTACCGGGGTATTGTTGAGGGTCTTTTTTATTCCTCCAGGTTTTCAACAGACTTAAATCTTTTAAGAGTATGCAAAAAATATTTTGATGATCAATTAAGTTATTTTTTTGTATAGGAAATATCTGCCTATACAGTTTCTGGGTTTTTTTTTTTCACTTTTTTTGGTCATTGTTGTCTTTGAGGTAAAAGTGCAGTAATACGTGTTTTTTGTTTTTTTTTAGGCTGGACTAAGTTAATTTTTTCATAACATTAGAATTAATGTTTAAAACCAAAACTTTATGATTTATCCAAGAAAAAAGTTTCTATTCACAAATTGTAGGGTCTAGTAGGATCCTAGGCATAGAAAAGTGTACATAAGCTGGGTGAAATTGGGTTATATGCTTAAGAGTATTCTCTGTAAAGAGTAGAGGTGGTTGCTCAGTCTCAGTTTGTACCTGAGGGCATAACTGGCCTGCGACATCTGACGTGCCCTCCCCGAGGCCTCACCACGTGTCGGTCCCACCCTGAGTTGGAGGTGCTGGCTGGTGGCTGCAGCTGCTCAGTGCCTCAGTGACCTGTACGCCAGCTTAGCTTGCAGATGACTGTGCCGTGACTTTGAGGATTCCGCACAGTCGTCAAAAATGCAGACTCAAAATCTGTAAATATGCTCGTGTGTTCATTTCTATTTCCTCAACGCTAGTGGGAAACTGGCAGCTAGCTAGAAAAATTTCTGAGTTAAAATAAAAGTTCCTGTCATCCTGCGTCCTGTATTGCACGGAAGCTAGCTTCAAACTCTGTTATGATCTGATACTGCCCAAATTTATGTTACCTTTATAAGCCTGGAAATGACAGAGATCCTTGCTACTTTTAAAAAGTAGAGACTGTGGTAAAATGATTAGCTTAGATTTTGATTTATTATTTGAGCAAATAAGAGGATGTAGTTCAGTTATATTAGCAGTTTTTACTTTTATTGCTATGTTTCAATTATCTACTCGTTGAACACAGGCTCTGTTTTATTTTTTAATTGTAACAGCTTTATTGAGATGTAATTTGAAGTATAAATTTCAGTGACTTTTAGTGTATTCTCTGCTTTGTATCTGTCACAATCAATTTTGCATTCAGATCACCCCAGAAGATACACCGTATCTTTTAGCAGTCACTCCTTTCCCATTTCCTTCCAATTTCACCACCAACCAGCCCTGGGCAACCATCGGTCTACTTCTGTCTCTATAGATTTGACTTCGGGACATTTTGTACAAATGGAATCATACAATATGTAGTCTTTTTGTGACTGGCTTCTTTCATGAAGCATAATGTTTGCAAGATTCATCCATGTTGTAGCATTCATCAGTACTTTATTTTTGTCCCTGAATAATATTCCATTGTGTGGCTGTATTACATCCTATTTATCTGCTCATCAGTTGATGGAAGTTTGGATTGTTTCCATTTTGTGGTTATTGTGAATAACGCTTCTGTAAACATTTGTGTATAAGGTTTTATGTGGACATTTGTTTTTGTTTCTCTTGGGTGTAGATAGACCTAGGAGTAGAATTGCTGGGTCATACACTCACTGTGTTTAACCTTTTGGGGAACTGTGGCCTATATTCCAGAGTGGCTGCACCATTTTACCTTCCTAACAGCAGTGCATCAGAGTTCCAGTTTCTCCACAGCCTTGGCAACTGTACTGTCTGTCTTTTAATGATGGCCCTCCTTGTTGGTGTGAAGTACTGCATCACTGTGGTCTGGATATTTGTTACCCTGTTGAATAACGATCTTGATGATTATCTTTTCATATGCTTATTGGGCATTTTTGTATCTTGTTTAGAGAAATGTCTATTCAAATTCTTTAATAATTTTTAAATTGTTCTGTCTTTTTTGTTGTGGAGTTGTAAGTACTATTAATTTATTTTGACTACAGGTCCCATATCAGATATATGGTTTGCAAATACTTTCTTTCCTTCTGTGGATAGTTTTCACTTTCTTGATCGTTACTTTTAAAGCATAAAAGTTTTAAATTTTGATGAAGTCCAGTTTATATTTTTGTCACTTTGCATACTTCCTGTTATTTCTGCAAAACCATTGCCCTATCCAAGATTAAGATTTTTTGCCTACATTTTTCTAATAAGAGTTTTTTAGTTTTAGCTTTTATATTTTGGTGTCTGATTCATTTTGTATATGGTGTGAGCTACAGGTTCAACTTCATGCTTTCCTTCTAGATACCCAGTTAGCTCAGCACCACCACTCCAAAGACCCTTTTCTCCATTGAATTATCTTCATATCCTGTTGAAAAATCAATGGATCATGAATGTGAAGGTTATTTCTGAATGCTCAGTGTTACTCCATTGATCTGTGTCTGTCGTTATGCCAGTACCACAGTCTTGATCTTTGTTGTTTAGTCGCTAAGTCGTGAATGACTCTTTGCAACGCCATGGACTGTAGCCTGCCAGGCTCCTCTGTCCCTGGGGTTTCCCAGGCAAGGATACTGGAATGGGTTGCCATTTCCTTGTCCAGGGGATCTTCCCGATCCAGAGATGGAACTCATGTCTCCTCCATTGGCAGGCGGATTCTTTACCATTGAGCTACTTGGAGCTTTGTAGTAAGTTTTGAACCAGAAACTCTAAGTCCTGTAAACTGATTTACTTTCCATTGTTTTAACTCACTAGTGAAGTAAGGCATTGCCAGACTAGAGGAGACTGTGACTGGGCATACGCCTTCCCACTGCTGCGTCTTCCTGTTGGCGAGAGTCACTACTAGAGAGAAGTCTGTTGTCCAGCCCCTAGTTACTGAACCGGTATGTGTGTTTCAAGACTATATCGCAGGACAGGAAGGCGTTGAGATAGAAGCTGGGGATTGTTTGTATAGGTCTGATTTCTACAGAGAGCCAACGATGTAAAAGGCTGTTGTCACTAATTATTTCCCTTTTTTTGTCATTAGAATACTATTTATGTAGCATTTTGTAGCTTTTAAAGGATTTTTTATGTTTGATGCAGTTTAGTCTTTTCACTGGAATTAAGTAACTTGCTCAGGATTGCACAACTATAAATGCTTGATTTGCATTTAAACCCAGGTTTTCTGATCATTCATTGTTTATTTTCCCAATAAAGAAAAATAAAGTAGATTAAACATTACATATTTGGCTAGGTACATGTGGTTTAGTTAAGAAAAAAAAAGAAAAAATCAATATACCAGGCAATCCGATATATTATAGGTACTATGCTTGATTTAAATTTCTGAATTCCATGAAACAATAGTTGTTGGAACACTCTGAAAAGTAATTATTTGAGTAGTGTGATTTCTGTGACACTCTTCTGTCACATGTGCATTTGTATGGGTGTATACGTTTGTGTTATGTTGTTACTGGCACTGATCCAGGTAAAGGACTGTTTTTACATTGGCAGTTTTCGGTTCCATGTCTGCACTTTAAATGCCAAACCATTTTTCCCTGTTCCTTCACCTGATTCTCTGTCATGTTTTCCTGCACCTCAGTATTCACTGGGGGCTTCCTGTTAGACCTGTGGTAGGAACAGTGTAGGTTGCAAGAAGGTAATCAGATATAGTTCTTAATCCTGTAGATACAGTTAAAACTAACAGAGAGAGAAAACATAAAATGCTTAAAGGACCAAGACCAGGGAAATGATAGTGCTGTTGGCAGAGACTGCCAGTATCTGTAGACTGCAGATCTTAAAAGGGATCTGCTTCCCTCTTTACTCCTCGACCCTAAAACTGATGGCCTTGTTTATTCTTCAGCGTTACTAATTAGCTGCATTTTGTAGAAACCTGATCTCTGGTTCTGTTTTATTTTCTTACTCTTTTTGTCCACCTTCCATCTTCTCATCATTTTGTACTTTTATACTACGTAAGTATTTTTTTAAAGCCACGTCAGTCTTTTTGGAGCAAGGCAGATTATTAGTAAGTAAACAGTCTGGATAACTGAAAGGTGACGTGAATGCCTTTTTGTTAGCAGAATGCTGGAATGCCTCTTCTGAGTTGCCATTGTGTGCTTAGTCACTCAGTCATGTCCGACTCTTTGTGACCCTGTGGACTGTAGTCCACCAAGCTCCTCTGTCCCTGGGATTCTCCAGGTAGGAATACTGAAGTGGGTTACCGTGCCCTCCTCCAGGGGATCTTCCCAACCCAGGGATCGGACCCAGGTCTCCCGTGTAGCAGGCAGATTCTTTACCATCTGAGCCACCAGGGAAGCAGAATGCCTCTTATGAGGAGTCATTAACATGATAAAATTTAAGTACCTGTTGAGGCTCTGTGTTGACGTAGGATGCTGAGTTCTTCATATCCGTGTCTCCTTTCTGTAGTGGAGATAATTGAGGAATATTTTTCATTCACTCCTTTGAGTTCTTGACTCCACGGCCGCAGTGTTGAGTGGTTTTGCATAGACTCTCCGAGGACAAAAGTCTTTACCGACGCCTGGGTGCTCAGGACAGCTGGCGCCCGTGCGGGGGTCTGCGGGCCGGGGGACCGAGGGCCGGGGGACCTCGGGGAGGAGCTGAGCGCTGAGGAGCAGTGCTGAGGAGCACGGTCGGCCCGGACCTTCCTTTGGCAGAGCTGAGTTTCGGAAACTTCATGCCGGTTTGTCTTCTTGTTTCTGTACCTTGTTTGATATTTGCGGTGAGCTCTTTCATTGCCACCGAGAGTGTATATGTGGTTTTCTTTCGCTTCACCTCAGAGCTGACTTTTCACCTGGAACACAACCAACACAGCCGCAAGGGGCCATTACCGCAGACGGTTCGGTTCAGGTGCAGTCATTTGCTGTCAGTACCTTTACCTTGAAACTGAGCTTGGGGAAGATGTCACTGTCTCAATAAAACCACCGGAAAAATTCCTTACTTTCTTACTCCAAGATGTTATTTTTTAGCATCTGCCTTTAACCATAGATTTTTAAAGTATTTATTTCGTAATAAGGGGAATGTTGAATGATAAAGTGAGTTTTGTGCCCATTATTTGTGGCTTCTGGTTTTCTTTTTATTTTTTTTATCTTTGTTGCCTTAAGAACAGTGTAAGAATTTCTGAAAAAGCATATATTAACTGATCACAGAGGGATTATACTTTATAACAGCAATAGAACATTTTATCACTTATTTTAGCTTGCCCGGTTTTATAACTGGTTATTATATCAGATTTATTACTTAAGCACTTTTGATAGAAAGTGTCATGTTACTGTCTAGCAGGTAATATTTTTTTCCCTTAGCTGTTTTGTCTTTAAGATGCTCTGAAAGCTATTCTTTAGTGTGCCCGAAGCATTTTCTTTACAGTGATTATTATTGTTCATTGGCTTCAATATCTTTTCAACTAAGCATTATTGTGAATAGCAAGTCAAACAATATTTATTAGTATTTTCTATTTTAAGAGCAATGTAAGTCTTGATTTTTTAAGTTGTAATGTTACAACTGTTAGCTTTCTGACTATGCTTTTTGTAAATGTTCATTTAGAACTGTTTACTTAGAGTGTCTGTATATTTTAAGCTAGGGACTTAATAGGATCCTTTAAAGGTATAATGAATTCCATACTTGGGTGAAGTGAAGTGAAAGTCGCTCAGTCGTGTCCGACTCTTTGCGACCCTGTGGACTATACAGTTCATAGAATTCTCCAGGCCAGAATACTGGAGTGGGTAGCCTTTCCTTTCTCCAGGGGACCTTCCCAACCCAGGGATCGAACTGGGGTCTCCTGCATTGCAGGCGGGTTCTTTACTAACTGAGCCGTCAGGGAGGCCCTTTCTTGGGTATAAGCAGCATATTATTCTGGGCTTCCCTTGTGGCTCAGTCATTGGAGCATCTGCCTGCAGTGCAGGAGATGCAGGAGACATGGGTTTGATCCCTGCGTCAGGAAGATCCCCTGGAGGAGGAAATGGCAAACTCACTCCAGTCTTCTTGCCTGGAGAACCCCTTGGACAGAGGACCTTGCGGGCTGCGGTCCAAGGATCGCAGAGTCAGACACGACTCAAGTGACTGCGCGCACGTGCACACCGACTCCCCTCTCCCACTGTCTGCACGTGGGCAAGCAGGGCTGTGACGACCCCAGGCCGTCCAGAGCGGGGCTCTGCCTTGCTCCTGCTCCTCCGTGCACCAGGGGTCCAGCCGCGCCCTCCGCACCCCCGCTCTCAGGTCTCCTGACGGTATGACCCCTCTGTCTGACCTACCCAGCCGGGTGAGAGCTCTTTCTCCAACCTCTCCACTTAACATCTTCGCACTCCGGGCGGGCCGGTGTGGGGCGGAGGCGCTTGCTGTCCTGGGAGCTGGGTCTGTGGGCGCGCCGTGTTTGCTGCGGCGCCCCGGGCGCTCTACTCTACCAGCGTCGTCTCACGGGATCTCCATGACTCCCCAGGAGGGAGGCACTAGTGTTGGATAGCGTCTGCTAGGTGGGAGGACAGGCTCGGACGGCTTGCACAGCAGTACGGTGCGGAGCTGAGGTTTCAGGCTTTAGCGCCCAGGTGATTTGGGCCTTTGCTGTGCTGACCCCCTTTTGCAGGATAGACATAGAAGAGCTGTCTAGAATAGCACTGACCCACAGAACTTTCTGTTAAGATGTAAGTGGTCTGTATCTGGCATCCAGCATAGTAGCTATTTAGCACTTGAAAGATAGCTAATCTGAGTAAATTAATTTATAATTTTACTAAAATTTAAATTTAGGCGACCATACGTGACTAGGAACTACTCTGTCACATAGTACAGACTTAGAAAAATGAACACTTCTCAAGCTTAAATTTATGCTTCACTTTAATATTAGTTGAGACTAAACTAGCAGGTCATTTTGAGTTTTTTAAAGGGTACTTACAGTTATGTATTTGTCTTTCCCTACCCTTCCTACCAACCACCATTATTTTCTAAGAGCCAGCGACCCCTAACGTATTTTTTAGAGCATCACACAAAATGCCCTTAATTAAGTAAAAGACCTGTATAAATATTAATATTACATAGTATGGTTAAATTTAAAACAATTTTTTTAACAAAGTGCAAGAGACATTGAAAGCGTTATTTTTAGGTAGACTCATAGGATTTTGAAAGAGGAAAGCGTATGGTCTGGCCTCCCTCCAACCAGAGAGAAGTCAGCACTTTGACAAAGACACACAGTTTCATGACAGAGCCCGGTCCAGCATTCAGTTCTGATAGTCGATGTGTTGCTGATTTCATTGACAGAATGGATATGTTTTATACACTTAGAAATAGATACCATTAATATAAACAAGGAAAATTGGAAGTCTTATCTGTGATCAGAAAGGACACTGGAAAGGAATTGGACTTACCTTGTCTGGAGGAGTGAGGGGGCACCAAAGTTATGTTTAACTGTTTTCAGAGCCAGACAACGGAAGAGTGATTCACCTCATTTTGTGTGATTTCAGAGTGTAGAACTAGCACTGTTTGTTTTAAATTAGAAGGAAACCGTTTCCTTCTTGATGCAAAGTCTTCATCTTTATCCAGAGCTGTCCAGAGAAATAATGGACAACTCGGGAGGTAGGTAGTGTGTGCCCCTTCTCTGGTGGAATTAAAAATGACTCCGTTTGCTTATTTCAGAGGAGTTTTCAGGTCTCAGATGCAAAGTAGTGCTGGGATGTGTTTCCCAGCCACTGGACTTGGCTTCATCTTCCTCATCCATGGATTGGGAGTCAGTTTCTCTCTCACCGTCTTCTTGGAGCCTGTGGTCCATAATTTGTATAGTTTTATTGGCCTGGCTGTTTTATTTAAAACAGCTAGTTTATTTGTTGTAAGTTCTATATATGAATTAATAAGTGAGGCTTTTCCTTGTCTATTTATAATTTTCAAATTTATAAGAAAAGGATGATGCATGAAGAATATTTGTGTAGCAGACCTATTCCATTCTTAATTACATGCATTAATGGTAAATTAATGATTTCCTATGTCATCTAAGGTGAAAATACAGCATTTAAGAACCAGGGAATATGGATTATAGATAGTATTTGGAATAATGTATAAAGTGTTTTAAGTAATAAATTCAGGGTAGCCTCCCCAAATATGTAAATATGGGTGTGGTGACTGTCTAAACAAGTGGTAGCTGTCTAATTGATTCTTTCTCCTTTTTCAAATTACATACAAGCCAAATGTGTCTAACTTTAAAGCAAGGAAAAGTCGTTGAACAGTTCTTCCTGTTTTTGAGCTCGCCAGAGGTGTGGGTTGGTGGACTGGTTACTGATAGAGAAGTAGAGCTGTGTGTGGTTTCTGACGTCATCATTCTCCATACTTGGAATATTCTGTTACTCCCGTTTGCCATATTTTTAGGAACTAGGGGTTTGCATGAAGACATGACCAAATTTCGCATAGCTTTGTCACCAGTAAACTGGGGCTCCTGACAGTGGATTTTGGAGATGGCAAACTCAGGTCGCACAGATTTTTACTCTTCTGTGTGGAAGGTAGTCAGAGATGATGTTCCGTTGGACACGTAGATGTAAATGCATCCGGTGACCTTCTGTTCCTCTGTGGTTAGGCCCCATGAGCTGGGAGGCCCAGCTGGGGAGTTCTGACTACTCTACAAAGCAGAGATTGAATTTGAGTCAGCACGCTTGTCTAGGTAGGAGACCAGGCAGGCTTCCACGGATGTTTGTGTGCTTGCAGCGTGCACTGCATAGGGTGGGCGTGGTCAAGGACTGGCGTATTGATGTCTTGTGGTCTGCTGGAGGCTTGGGAAAGAGGGGGTCTCCTCACACCCTGGTCCCTGCAGCTTCGGATAAGTGCTTATTGAAATTAGGGAGGAGAGAGCAGACACGCCATGCCCATGGCCGTGTTGTTAAAGAATAAGGATTTGTCACAGGGATAAGAGTAACCTTCGTGTCTGATAAAGCACCCAGCCAGAGATTGACAGGCAAGCCTTTGAGTAGGCTCAGAATGCTATCGGGGCCTGAGAAACAGCAAAATAAAATTATGTTCTTGAGTAAGTGTGTGAGGTGCTGTTGTATTCCAAAATAGCTATTATTAGGTTAAGTGAGTAATAAAATGAGCTGATAGAATGGATAAGAAAGCTGTGGTACATGTACACAATGGAATATTACTCAGCATTAAAAAAAAATTCATTTGAAGCAATTCTACTCAGATGGACGAAACTGGAGCCCATTATCCAGAGTGAAGTAAGCCAGAAGCAAAAACAACAATACAGTATATTAACACATATATATGGAATTTAGAAAGACAGTAACGAGAACCCAACATGGGAGACAACAAAAGGAACGCAGATGTATAGAATAGACTCGTGGACTTTGTAGATGAGGGTAAGGGTGGGATGATATGGGAGAAGGGCATTGAAGCATGTTAATTGTCATGTGTCTAATCAATCGCCAGCCCAGGATTGATGCTCGGGACTGGTGCAGCGAGATTTCCCAGGGGGGAGGGAGGAGGGAGGGGGGATCCGGAGGGGAAGCATATGTAAACCCATGGTGATATCATGACAAGGTATGGCAAAAACAATAATAAAAAAAATAAATAAATAAATAAAATGAGCTGATAAAAATACACCTTTTAATAAAATACACCTTTCAAAATAAGGGTGTATTTTGAAGTTAATAATCGTTTGAGTGCCATGTCGCTCAGTCCTGTCGGACTCTTTTTGACCCCGTGGATGCAGCCCACCGGGCTCCTCTGTCCATGGGATTCTCCAGGCAAGAATCCTGGAGGGGGTTGCCATGCCAGCCTCCAGGAGTAGTCATTTAACACCAAACAACGTTTTCTAAGAGCCTATTATGTGGTCAGCGCTGTGCTGGGGCTGCAGTGCGTTCCAACAAGACGAAGGGGTGTCCAGCCTGCGGCGCTGACGCATTGCTGGGAAGGCAGACGGGCCGTCACTGCAGAAATCCGGGCCTGCTGGGGTAGGGGGCAGTGACCAGGCACGATGGGTGCTCAGGGGACAGCACGCGAGGGGCAGGTTTTAGTGTGGGACCTGCCGTCACCAGGGTTGAGAAGGCTCTTCTAAGGAGGTGGCGTCTAAACTCAGAGCTGAAGGGGACGCGGTGTGAGGCCCTGAGGTGAGGAGGCCCCTGGCCGCCGACCGCTGGGGGCCGCTCCTGGTGGGGTCCCCGGGCATGGGGAGCCTGCCTGGGATGTGGGGGCCCATAGTGCGAGTGCACAGTGAGGCTGGCCCGAGTTGAGCCGGCTTAGTTCTTCTGAGGCTTCTGGGCTGGAGGCCGGCTGCTTGTCGCCAGGGAGGTAGGTTGGTGTTCTGGACGGGCTGGACAGGCACGCATCCTGCAGAAGTGGCAGGGCTTGGGGGATGATGGCAGAAGTGGGGATGTGGGAGCAATCAGGTTGGGATTGAGGCTGTTGGAGAAAGGGAGGCACCTGTTCCTGGGAGGACTGCTGGAGGGAGCAGGCTCAGAGGAGGACTGGAGTGGCTTAACCCTTCAGGTGGAGACGTGGGACAGGGCCGGCCTGGAGGTGGAGTCTGCGCAGAGCCGGAAACACCAGTTCAGAGTAGTTAAATCCACGGAAGTTGAGGCATCTGTGTATGGAAAGGGTGTGGGGAAAGCAGGGGATCCAAGATGAGGCCATCTGGAACCACGGGTTTGGAGTCTGGAGAAGGAGGCGGAGGAGCAGCCCGCTGAGGGGTGGGGGGCCGTGTGTGATGCCAGGAGGCTGGGGTGGGGGGGCTCGGTTCCTGCTGGCTCTGGGGGCTTCCCAGAGGTCAGGATGCCACGCGTCCATTGCCAAGGGAACTAGGATCCTACATGTGACTCAGCCAGAAGGAAAAAAAATAAATGGATTTTGAATGAAGTTTTTAAGTGAATGGAAAGTGGAGTAACACTGTAATTGGGCTTCTCTGTTGGCTCAGAGGTAAAGAACCCTCCCGCCGGTGCCGGAGACGCAGGAGACTCCGGTCCGACCGCTGGGTCGACAAGATCCCCTGCAGAAGGAAATGGCAGCCCACTCCAGTATTTTTGCCTGGAAGATTCCATGGACAGAGGAGCCTGGTGGGCTGCAGTCCACGGGATCACAGAGAGTCTGACACGACTTAGTGACTCAACCGCACAATGAAGATTGTAATTACTTTTCCCACCAGGAAAATAATAAGTGAATAAAGACCATCAAGTTGCATTGAGATTTCCAGAGGAATTCTTTTATAATTTTCCAAGATGACTCACATTACCTTTTCACACAGACTCCATAATTGGGCTCAAGAAGGAATGCCTTTTCCCTCTGGGATGCAAGGTCCTGCCCATCTGAATGCTGGCGGGTCAGGCTCAGGGACCCCTTGGTCAGGGAGACTTTGAGAGCTCGCAGCCGCTTGACTGTGGACCGGCTGCAGCGGGGTGTGTACCTGTCCTCGCTTGTGGTCTTTCTCTTACTGAGCGCCTTCCTCCCTGGACAGCCGTTGCTGGTGGCCTGTGAGTTCCCATGTGGCTGGCTCCCACCCTCTGGGAGCACAGAGTGAGTGTGATCAGCACGCCTGGTCTTCATGTCTGTCGCCTACAGAGAGCCTTCGGGGCTGCTGTCCAGGGGACCGGCCCAGGCTGCTCTTGGAGCGCGGGTGGCCAGCCGTCCCCAGACGCTTCCCGGGGCTGTGGCCAGGGCCGGTCCTGCCTGCGTCCAGGGGTGCAGGGGCCAGACACGGCAGCGCAGGAAAGCCGTTCCCTCCACTGGCGCCCGGGCGTATCTCAGGGCCTAGCTCAGAGGTCACTGCGTTCGCCGACTCTCTGCCCTCAGCATGCCCGCAGCACACGCTGCTTTGGGTCAGAGAGGCAGGACTGCACAGCCGTTTCTGCGGCAGAGACTGCCTAGGTTTTATGTATTTATCCTCTTGGTCTAGTGGTGCGGCTCCCCTCAGTTCCCTCACCTGTAAAATGCCGAGAGTCTGGGAGGATCGTGTGAGCTGTGTGTGTAAAGGACTCAAGTAGGACCTGGCTCCTGGGGCTCAGGAGTTGTTAGCCGTTGTGCAGTCATCATTGTTTATAAGGGTTATATGCGTCTGCTGTCCTCATTTGATTGAGGGTGGTGGAGCAATACGACGTGTATTCGCTGTCTTCTCAGTGTGGTATGCTGCGTGTGAGAGGCACTCAGTAGTGTCTGCAGTCGTAAGTTACTAAGGCAGGAACTGAATGTTTCGTTTTTCTCTAAAAAGCTTGGCGTGTCGGGTGATCCTAGATGCTCGGTGGTCAGCGCCTCTACTATACAGTGCAGTCAGTAAACAGAGTCGTAATGCATTCGTTAAAGATATTTATGTATGATTTTTATGATATGAACCTAAGCTCGGTTTTAAGCACTCATACAGGTTCCTCTGAGGAGAGGGGAAATCTTTTTTTAAGACAAAACTTTTTTCAGTGTTTTCCAGTTTGTCTTTTCTCATGATAAGCTCAACAGCTGTGTCTATATGACTAAATTCAGTGTACACGGGCCCCTTGGCATTTTAATCACCTCATCTCCAAGGGCTCAGTGCTTGGGGGGTGTGGAATTCTTAACTTTCAGAGATTAGAATCTTAATTGTTGAAATGAGATTGACTCACTCAAAATAGAGAAAAATATCAAATGGTATACAAAGGAAGTGGGATGTTATTAAAATAGTAAGATAATTCATCTTATTCACCAAAACCCTTTTGAGCACCCCTTTTTCACTGGATTCAGAACCTCTGAATTTTAGTCCAAGATCTGCCACTGAGTAATTGACTAAGTCCTTCATCTTTACTTGCTCTGCTTACTCACAGGATGATAAAAAGATCAAACATAATGATGTGTATGAGCATTCCTAGGACGCTAGAGCGTCGTGCAAATATGAAGAGTTGTATAATGTTAAATTGTCGGAGGCAGACCGTATGTATGGTGACAGTTAAAAGAAACCCTAGTGATGGCTGGGATAGTCAGGGTGAATCTTAAGGGGTGGGTCTGATTGTCCCCAGAAAACATCAGGGAGAGACTGTTTTTAAGAGCCGGTACCCGGGTGGGAGGGGCGTGGGTAAACTTACTGCTGACTCACGTTGATGTTTGGCAGAAACGACATAGCACTGTGAAGCAAGAATCCGTCAGTTACAAAAAACACAGTTCCCAGGATTGATGAAGGAATGGGGAAATGAAAAGTGCTTTGGAAAATTGTCCAGTTGTGTTTTATTGAACATCAAGTGTACTTCATGACTGAATTCGTTGAGCAACTGTTGAGCAATCGTTTCAAATTTTCAATTTTTTGTATTTCTAAAATGGGTTTTGCATTTTCCTCCCCTCTGAAACAGGATATAATGAGTTTAATATTTTCTTGTTAGTTTAGGGCCTTCGTCTGCAGTGCAGGGATTGGTCGAAGAACTGCTGAGTTAGTGAGGTGTCTTGGGCTCTTACCTAATGCCTCTAAAGGATCTTTGGTACTGTCCTTTGTTAAATCGGCATGTGATTTGAACATCATAAAATGCACCCTTTCGGCGAGTGTAGTCGGTGGTTCATCGTATTCGCAGCGTCGGGCTGCCTCAGCCCCGAGACCGCTCCCAGAGCATCTTCATCGCCCACGAGAGCCCCGCGTCCTACAAACTGTCACTCCTCGTCCTCCCCTCCACCAGGCCCGGGGAAACCCCCGACTGACTGTGTCTGCGGCTCGTCTGCTCCAGACATCTCACCTAAACGGGATCCTACGAGGTGTGGCCTTCTGTGTCTAGCTTCTTTCACTGAAAACATTCAGTTTTAGAATAAAAAATGCTAGTCAAATTAATTGAGTGGGGTTGGAAGGAGATTTAAGAGAGCCTGTGAGAGGAGGAAGGTGAACTAAGAGGGAAAAGGATGAGATCAGAGGAAGTTCAGGTTTAGGGAAGTGTCTGCGAGCTTGGCAGTGGGCTGAGTCACTGGGCGATAAAACAGGCGTTCTGAAAGGTGTGCTGATACTTTCTCCCTGGTTGATGATAATTGGATTTTGAAAAAAGAAGTAATATTCTCTTAATGTGTAGAAGTGCTAAATGAGCCCTTTGGAAAGGAGTTGGAAAACAGATTATTACTACAATCAACCTTTGATTAGTATGATTTCAGCTTTTATTCCTCTTTTAAAGTATAATACCCACTTCTTCCCAGTTTCCATTTCTTGAGGTATATAGGGTTCTTGCTCCATGATGCCAGCCTTATCCTTGGTTTATATGTGTGTGTGTGTGTGTGTGTATAAATTAATGGTAGAGCAACCAGTTGAATTTTGCAAATATTGGCTGGGAGAGTAGGCATCTCAGTAATCTCCCTTTATATCTTATCACTTAATATTTAAGGTTAGGATAATTGGCTAAACATTCATATTTTATTAATTGGTGAAAGTGAAAGGTGCTTAGTTGTGGCCGACTCTTTGAGACCCCATGGACGGTAGCCCACTAGGCTACAGTGGAATTCTCCAGGCCAGAACACTGGAGTGCCATGCCTTTCTCCAGGGGACCTTCCCAACCCAGGGGTCAAATCCAGGTCTCCTGCATTTCGGGCAGATTCTTTACCAGCTGAGCCAATAGGGACGCCCAAGAATACTGGGTGCCCACTCCAGCCTATCCTGTCTCCAGGGACTCTTCCTGACCCAGGGATCTAACCAGGGTCCCCTCCATTGCAAGCAGATTCTTTACTGGCTGAGCCCCCAGGGAAGCCCTTATTAATTGATAATTCCCATTTTTCATTTACTTCATTGACAGTCTTACCTCTCCCCATGTCAGTTAACTTAGTGATTCTTACAGGGTTTAATTTTTTGTTTTGTTTTAAAGTTGTGCAAATGCATTAGTCTTAGTAACCAAACAAAAATCTTGTTAGGTAAATGGCTGACTTGCTTGAAATATGGCAGTGTGTGTAGCTGTATAGCAATATTCTTATTTAACACCAGTACTCAGTTCTGGTTGTACCATGTTATCCTTAATAAACAGGCATGATCCAGTTATTTTGTTTAGGGAGGAAACCTGTCATTAAATAGTTTTGTTTCTGTGATGCACAATAGCACCGTTTACGCGCTGTTACAAATCTGGGAAGCTTACTGTGTCTGCAGTGAAAGGTACAGACAAAGCCTAACAGGGTCTTTGGGCATATTTTCACCTCTAAGCATTATACATCAGCTCGAGGGCAGAATTAAGCCTTCTGTATTGTTGAGCTGTGATTATTTAAGCTGACTGGATAGCCTAAGTATTTCCTCGTTTTGCCCACATTGACTTTTCATGTAACCTTCATTGATGGAGCTTGGATGTACTAAATGAAGGTTAGTAATAGTGAAAATTTATTATATTGACTAGTCACGTTGATGTTAATGGTTAAGATTTAATCTCGTTTAAAATTTATTTCTGTTTAGCTGACTCTAAAATAAACTCACTTAAACTTTAACCTCTATGTCTAGCTGACTGTTCAGCGTTCTATTTGAATATTTCTTAGTTACCTCAAAAGAGGAACAGGTCCAAAACTGAGCCCCTGTTTTCCAGTCCATGTCCAGTTCGCCTACAGTCTTTTCATCTCAATTAACAGCAGCTCACCACTCCAGTTAGCAGGGAACCCTGGAGTGATCCTAGATTTCTTTCTTTCTCCCTCTGTCTACCTTCATCCTATTCACACATTCTTTTAGCCTTCCCTGCAGAATGAATGTGCCTAGCGTTTAGTCACCGCTCCCTTCCTAATCCGAGCCATCTTCATTTCTTGCTTGAGTTAACTGCCATGGCCTCCCATCGGCTCTCCCTGCTTCTCTCTGTCCTTCTGTGCAGTCTGTTCTTAATATGAGAGGACAGTCCTCTTAAGGTGGAAGTCGGATGGTTTTCCTGCTGGGACTCCGTCACGGTGGCCTGTGAAATGGTAAGTGGTCAGGTCCCGCTGCTCTCCCTGACTCACTGACTCTTGCGTCCTGTGCCCCTGTTGCAGGGGCTCTCTCCTGTTTCAGATGGGCCAGGCGTGCCCCCGCCTCTGGGTCTCTGCGAGCCTCTGTCCTTTGCCTGGATGGCCCCCTGATCTCCGTTCTTTTCTCAGCTGCTACCACACTGAGCCGCTCTGACCGCTCTGCCTCAGCTCGCCCAGTCTCCTCTGCTCTGTCTGTGATCCACCCGTGACTCCTGCTTTCCCATCAGCGCGTCAGCTCCTGAAGGCACTGATGGTTTGCACATTCAGGAAGGTGTGTGTTGTCAGCAGGACGTTACTGGCACCCGGGAGCTGGCCCTGTTTACCCTTCCCTTCCCTCTGCTCCCGAGTCTGGCGGCCTTTAGCACTGCTTTCAGTCCACGGAATGTCATCTCCCACTAGTAGAGGTCGGTTGCAGGTGAGCTGTTTGTGCGCAGAGCTTCGTCCCTCAGCTGAGGTCGCAGCAGCAGCTTGCTCTTCCCTTGTCTCCTCCGGTGTCCCGTGAGCCGTCGAGAGCGCTGAGATGTCCTGTGCAACACCAAGACGACTTTTCTGAGTTTATGGAGATGCGTTTTAGACTGTTGTTTACACTCCTCTTTGCTTATGAATGGGAATGTCACAGCAACAACGCCTTCACCGCTTCACTCCATCTCTGTGATTTAGATGATGATAATTTTATTCTGTTGACAGTATGCAGCACTTTGCAGGTGAATATCAAGGTTAATTGTCACTGAAAAGTGAAGCAGTACATTCTGCATCTTTCTGCTGAGAAAATGCAATTGTTACCATTAAAGTGATATTAGGTTAATAAGTTGGTTAATAAAAGCATTTGAAACCTGATTTTCTTACAACTTGCCATAAGTGCTTTGCTTGAAAATAGTTATCATTGAATGGATCTATAAAAAATAATCAAATGACTAGTGAAATAAAAAAAAAAGAACTGCAAGGAAAACCTTTAATAGACAGTATTTTGATTTGGGTATTTGGTGAACAAAATTATTCTTCATGTGCTGCACACGATCCAGTAATATGAACAGACAATTTAATAATGGTGTCATTTGTTGAACACTTAACTAGGTATCGGTTCTCATGCTTTATTTTTTATGCTCCCAACAGTTTTATAATGGCAGATACTACAACTTTACTTTTCTAAATATGTTTTGTTCAATTTCCGAGCCTCAGTTTTCTTATCAGACTGCAAATACTGGGCTCCTTACCCTACATCCTGTTTCCCCTCCTCCAGCTTCTACCTGATTTTGTATTTGATACTCTGAATTTCCTCTAAAGAGCAGCATATACTCATTTTGAAGTTAATGGCTTTTTTTTTTTAAGGAAATAGTTTATTTAATGTTAACTTTAACACCGTTCTCTGGCTCAGCAAAAACATTATTCTACCGTCAGGCATAATTATTTTGGCAAGTCAAGCATTGGTTAGGCTAATTGAACATCTGAATACCTTTATGGTATTAAATTTTTTTTTGTTCTCTATAACTGGTGTTTCTTTTTCTTGACCCTTAAGCCTCTTTTGAGGCTTCCCAGGTGGCACTAGCAGCAAAAGAACCTGCCTACTAATGCAGGAGACATCGGGTTTGATTCCTGGGTGGGGAAGATCCCCTGCAGTAGGAGATGGCAGCCCACTCCAGTGTTCTTTCCTGGAGGAGCCCATGGACAGAGGAGCTGGTGGGCTGCAGTCCAGGGGGTCACAAGGAGTCAGGCGTGACTGAGCACAGCAAGGCAAGGCTTTCTTACCAGATAGTTCTCTTCAAAATATTTAAATATAATAAGGTGCAGCCCGTTTTATTCCACCTAACGCCAATTTAGAGAATCTTTATGTTTTGATGAAAACTCTGCTGCTTCAGGGAATCTCTTTACCATGTTCGTTCATGTTCGTTTGGTGTTTTAGATGCTGCTGTGTGTCTATGGTGCAGCCTTGACAGTGTTTCCTTCCTCCAGCCAGGCTTCTCCTTTTAAACTTGTGCAGCTTTCAATCTCATTATTATTATGTTTATTAAGGGTGATTTCATAGAAAACATATACTCTTAGTTTTATATGAAAAAAAAAGTATATTGTTACAGGGAAAAATTTTAAATATTCCTAAGTTTGTTTTTTGATGTATTTGGAGACATACTTAGGATAAACTTTTAAGATGAGTATGCCTTATGCAGAAACTTTAACTAACAAAGACTAAATGATCTTTAGTAATGAATTCTCACCATGTGTTGACAAGTTCATATTTGCATATTTGTATAATCTATCATGATTTCAGATACTCCTCCTTATTTTCTCTTTATTTAAGATATTTATAAATGAAAATACTGTTTGGGCCTACTTATTATGGTCTAGTAATGTGCTTAGCACTGGGGATACTCACAAAGAAAGTTAAGATAGTGAAAGATATTCAGATCACAGTTCTATTTACAGAATGGAGGGTCCTAAATGAAAAAAAAAAAAACCCTACAGAATATTTGCTATCTGGTATACATAATTGATAATGATACATTGTTCTATTAGTATTTAGCCTTGTGGAAATTTTATTTTCTAATATATGTTCTCCCTTTTAACAAGTCACATGACTGCATAGTCTACTTCTCAGAATTAGTGTTCATTAGCCTCCTTAATGAAGATTTTTTACAGTCAGAGTGGAAGAGGGCCAACTTTTTATTGTTAGTGCACCAGCATAATTAAGCATGCAAGGTTTGTTTATTATAGCTGAGTACTAGAACAATGCTTCAAAGAGGAAAACATGCAGAAGATTAGTGAGTAACAACGGGTGTGTGAGGCTGGCCAATTGTAATAGTGCCTTCAGTGGGTAGATCGTAAATTTATAAGCACATGCTTACATTTTTCAGATAATAGGAACTAAAATGTCTGATTTTAATTGCCATTTTTGTTACGCTGTTGCAAGGAAGTAATGGAAATTTTGCTTGGAGAAATGATTGTATTGGAGAAGTGTTATGTACACTCTGATTCTGAAAGCCTGAGCTCTTTTTACAAATGAGTAATGTTAGGTAATAAAATTCACTCTAAGGCATGGTTTTTTCTGGGAGGGGCGGTTTCTGATTTTATTGAATTAGACCAAAAGAAAATGATATATTCCAATAACTAAATAATAATACATTTGCGATAGATAGTGTGCAGAGAGTTTAGGGTTTTGTTCAGCCTATGTTTTCTGGGGAAGTTCTGATTTCAGATACTCCACCCTATTTTCTCTTGATTAAATACATTTATAAATGAAAATACCCTTTGGGCCTACTTATTATGGTCTAGTAAATGTGCTTAGCCAATATTTAAGGCACTGTGGGGATACACACAAAGAAAGTTAAGATAGTGAAAGATACTGAGATCACAGTTCTATTTACATGAGAATGGAGGGTCCTAAGCTAAAAAATAACAAAAAGCCCTACAGAGTATTTACTGTCTGGTAACAGAGGACATAAAACTGATAATGCTAAATAGGTTGTACATTGTTCTAAAATAGGTACAAGGGAAACACTGAGTTCTTCTATGTGAATATGCTGAATATTGTGTTCTCTCTCAGTTAATCTGCACAGCGTCTGTCTCAGGGGGTGGCTCCACCCTGTCTGTGCTGTTGTGGAGAGTGGGTCCCAGTGAGCTTACGTTGTTGAAGCTCACATGAGGCCAGAATTCAAATCCTAACTTTAAATCCCATTTTCTTTCCACTAAACTGTAATAAATGACTAGAAACCCCCAAAGGACATAATTTCTTCTAACTTGAGTAGATTGGCACAGTGTTGGGTGTCTTGAGTGAAATGCTCACAACTGAACTTATCAAAGAAGGAACCGGATAGGCCTTACTTGGTTCCTGAAAGTCCCGATCCAGGTTAGTAAGGGACTCTTGACATTCATAATAGTAGCATGAGGAATCAAAGTCGTCAGAGTAAGCTAGCAGTTTGTTTAGTGATAACACATTGCATTAAGAAGGCACCGTGTAGTTTTAAAGGACACTTCCATATCTGTTATCTGAGCACCTCCAGCTTCTCATAGATCTGCCAGTGGATTGGTTTTGTTCCCTCTTGGACCTTTCTCAGATACGGAAGGACCATGCCTCTTTAAGTGCAGAAACTGTCTTTGCGGATTTACATGCATAGATCTCGTTGGGCAGTTATGGGTAAATGGATGGCTGGATGCATAAAAAAAAGGACGACTCAAAATGAGTACCTAGAAGCTTCCAGTTGTTGAAAATAGACAATAAAATATATTTTGAGCGTAGACTACCTGGTTATACAATCAGTTAAAAACGAGGCACTTCATTAAATCTGAAACCACAGTGGCATATGTGTGTCTTCCCCAAGAATTACACGAGAGGGTGTGACAGCACGCCTGGGTCATTGCCTGGCACTTAGTAGGTGTTCAGTCACTGCTGTTAAGTGAGGAGGTAACCACAGTGGAGACTTTCTAGCCTTAGTCTTTTTTCCATTTTTCAAAAAGCTGCTTTCAAAAAAAAAAAAAAAGAAAATTTTAATTGCTGAAATATTATAAAACTAGACTAGTTTTACATGTTATTGTTCTGGTGCTGTATTATCTTGTTCTCTATTGTCTGATGTTTAAATCAGAAAATAACCCGGTTATATATTACTTACATCTATGAGTCTATCATCTTTTAGGCAGAGATGTTTGGGCCTAAGAAGGAATTCTTCCAGGATATTGGAAAGGCATCTTCACGGCCGTGAGTTGAATATAGAGACTCCTTTGCAAAGGCACTTCCCATCTCAGCTCTCTCCCAGAAATTAGCTTATAAAGCAATTCTGTGGACATTTACTCCTCCCCCCACCTCTCCCCCCTTTACGAAGAGAAACAATAACTTGTGAAAAGTCACTAGTAAATTCAGTTTGGTTTTCCATCGTGCCTAAATAGCAACCCTGAAACTGTAAGTTGTGAAAGTCTTAGTGTTGCATTTTAAAAGAATAGTATTGCTGTGCAAAATGTCTGATTAGTGTAAAGCTGCAGAAGAGCCCATTGCCTATGCCAGGCAAGTGTATTTTGTCTCTGGTTCCCAGTTCTTAGAGATTTTGTTCTTACTTCTCTCTATTGCAGAAGCATAGATCATGTTGCCATTGTGTGTGTGTGTGTTTGTGTGTGTGTGTGGTTAAATACATTTTCTTCCATCAGCAGGGTGATCATTGATTGACCTGATGTGGCCTAGCCTCACACATTTCCGTAGATGATTCCATCAGGGGATGGCCTTGATGACAGGCATCTAATTCCATTTTTAGATGTGGGAATACTCACCAGGGAGCATGATCTGAATTACCCCACATCCTCACTGGTGTTCCTCTCACTTTTATAGAAAGGAAAGGAATTTCTGTGGAATTTCCTCAAGACTTCAGCTTAATTTTATACTATAATCCCTGACTGAAGGAAGGGTTAAGGGGATCAGGTGAAATTTGAAGTTTTTCCTCAGAATCTGAATTCTATCAGCTAAGTGGAATATTGAAAGTTTAGAACATTCAGCACAAAAACATCTCCCGACCAGTTTGTATATGGAAACCTCAGAAAAAAAATTGCCACATTATATGACCAAGTTATAAACACTGAAGTTGTCTGGCAGCAGAACTATTGATACTTTTAGGATTTTTAGTGCAAACGTTCTCTCACATTATTGTGTCTTACTTAACTTTTGTAAATCCAAGTGTTCATACTTAATCTCCCTTGAAGACAAGAGAGCATGCTTGGGGGAATGTTGCTTACGGAGAACGGGTGAGTGTCTGGGCCTTTGCTGCCTTCTCCTCAGTGCGCGTGTGTCCCTCAGCGAGGCGGGAGACGCGCTTTCCTTCACCCGTTAGCAGAGGGTGAGCAGCGATCCCAGCAGCGCTGAGGGAGACGGCTGTGAGGGCCAGCTGAAGGGCGTCACTTTACCGCCTGGTCGGAGGAGGCGGTGGTGGTGGCCCAGTCGCTCAGTCGTGTCCGACTCTCCGCGACCCCATGGACTGTAGCCCACCAGGCTCCTCTGTCCATGGGATGTTCCAGGCAAGAACACTGGGGTGGGCTGCCATTTCTTTCTGGTTTAAGAAGGTACTCAGAGGTAATTTTTTGACTGTGTGCAATTTTTTCCTTTCATGATGACTTTAGAATCTAATTCTGGAGCAAGGTGTGATTTTGCTGTAATTTTATGTGAATTAAAGATTAACTCTACCAACAGAGCTGAAGCCAAATGGAGGCATTTGAGAACAAATGGCTTTGAAAAATCCTGGACGTTCAGTGAGATAGAGAAATAAGTCTTTAACAACCTGTTTTCATTAAAGACTGCTTAGTATATTTTCCCTGATGCTAGGAAAGATTGAAGACAGGAGAAGGGGATGACAGAGGATGAGATGGTTGGATGGCATCACCAACGCAATGGACATGAGTTTGAGCAAGCTCCAGGAGTTGGTCATGGACAGGGAAGCCTGGCATGCTGCAGTTCGTGGGGTCGCAAAAAGTTGGACGTGACTGAGCGACTGAACTGAACTGAGTATATTATCCAACTCCTTAAAACTTTGACCAGAGAGAAAAAGTAGGAAGCAAGAGATTGATTGAGGATAGATATAGATAAATTAGCTAAAATTAGGGGTTGTAGTGACCTTAACAGTAAATGTCTACATTAAGTAAAAATCAGATCATTTTAATTAAATCTGCTTAAGTTAAAAGGCTTCTATAGTAACCTAAAGTTTTTAATATATGTATTCTTTTTTAATGTAAAGTATTAATTTGTTTTCAATTTTTAATTATTTTTTCATCAACATAATGTTTCTAAACCATTTCAGACTTATGGCCCATATTTATCTACATATCTACCATATTTATGTATTTATCTCCCACATCTACAGCCTGTCGTGTTAAATGAGTTGTAAATATATATATTCTTGAAGAATTATATAATAGCTGATAAGATACAAATGTCAGACCCTGCCAACCCTGTCTAAGCCTCACAGTTATGAGAGGGTCAGGAGACCCGGTTTGGGAGCTTGTATGTATCAACTTAGTTAATTCTCAGCAACTCTGTTGAGAGTGAAGACAGTTGTTATTACAACCTTGCAGATGAGAACCTGCAGTATAATCACAGGTAGAAAGTCACAGCTGTTAGGTACATGTGTGAGGGTTCACCTTCAGACCGGCTCCATTCCTGTACCCCTCGCATGTCTTCTGTACTGATTCTTGACTGTTACGTTTTTGTATCATTTGTAAAGGTCTCAAATGCCCACTCCAGTGTGTGAAAAGTGCCTACTGTTAGGAGTCTAGACTAGGTCTTATTGTTGTTGTTCAGCCCCTCAGTTGTGTCCCAGCTCTTTGTGACCCCATGGACTGCAGCACACCAGGCTTCCCTGTCCTTCACCATCTCCTGGAACTTGCACAAACTCATGACCATTGAATCAGATATCCCATCCAACCATCTCATCCTCTGTTGTCCGATTTTCCTCCTGCCTTCAATCTTTCCCAGCATCAGGGTCTTTTCCAGTGAGTGGGCTCTTGGCATCAGGTGGCCAAAGTATTGGAGTTTCAGCTTCATCATCAGTCCTTCCAATGAACATCCAGGACTGATCTCCTTTAGGATGGATTGGTTGGATCTCCTTGCTGTCTAAAGGACTTTCAAGAGTGTTCTCCAACACCACAGTTCAAAAGCATTAATTCTTCAGAGCTCAGCTTTCTTTATGGTCCAACTCTCACATCCATACATGACTACTGGAAAAACCATAGGTTTGACTAGACGGACCTTTGTTGGCAAAGTAATGTCTCTGCTTTTTAATATGCTGTCTAGAGTAGGTCTAGACTCAGTGAAAAATTTCTCATTTTGTATCAGAGGCTCTAATGAACATGAGGCTGGAGAGTGGTGGCATCACCTCATTTCTACCTTATATCAAACTAGATTATCAGAAAGCTGGTTAGTTCTATATGTTATTACCATTCCCTGATATCTTACCAGTCTTGTTAAATGCACTTGTATGGTAAGGATTTCTTCATCTGCCTCTCCCATGACACTGTCTGTTCAGATGTTCGGCCAGCCTTATATTATAAGAATTCATATAACAGATTCTTCAAGGATTTGGTTTCACAGTAAAGTTTTCTTACAGACTGGCACATTTCCTTCTGTCAGCCATTGAGAATTGTTTAGCCTTTTGTGCTTTCTATTAATATTTGCTTTGGCTGCAAGGAAGCTTGGAGTTATAGTTCATTTTAATTACAGTAACTTTATTAACCTAGGCTTTTGATGGGGTAAATTTCTCGATCTAGCTCACTGTGGCTGAAGGTTTTAAACCATCCTGTATGTATCAGCTTCAGGGAGTTCATGAACCCCTTTGAAATGATAAGAAAAATTATCTGTGTGTTCACCTGGGAACCTGGGGAGTTTCCTTGGCTTTTATCAAAAATTCAGTGACCCCCACCTGCCCCCCAAAGGTGAGGAACCATTGTTCTCTGGACTTGCTATTCATTTTATATTTTAATGGTCTCACAAACTCTCCTGTTATCATCCGCTTATGCCCTTTTGGCAGTCAATCGATTGTAAATTGTACCTGTGCATTCAAGGCATTGTCGTGTTTCTCAGTTTTGTCAGAAAATTCTCTTAATTAAAATTAACAAGTAAGTTAATTTTATGAACTAGTTCTCTGTAATTTTAAAAGACACTCAGTCTTAGGAGCTTAAAGAATAGTTGATGTATTCATGCAAATCTTGTACCTACTACATTTATTTTCTTTTAAATGAGCTTTTCTCTTTTAAATTTATTGCCTTAAATGTTGTTGTTCAGTAGCCCAGTCGTGTCCAACTCTTTGTGACCCTGTGGACTGCAGCACGCCAGGCCTCCCTGTCCCTTACCATCTTCTGAAGTTTGCCCAAGTTCATGCCATTGCATCAGTGATGACATCCAGCCATCTCATCCTTTGACACCCTCTTCTCCTTCTGCCCTCAATCGTTTCCAGCATCAGGGACTTTTCCAGTGAGTTGGCTCTTCACATCACATGACCAAAATACTGGAGCTTCAGCTTCAATATCAGCCTTTCCAACGAGTATTCAGGGTTAATTTCCCTTAAGATTGTCTGGTTTGATCTCCTTGCAGTTCAGGGGACTCTCAGGAGTCTTCTCCAGCACCACAGTTTGAAGGCATCAGTTCTTTGGCATTCTGCCTTCTTTACTGTCCAGCTCTCACATCCATACGTGACCACTGGGAAGACCACAGCCTTGACTGTATGGACCTTTGTTGGCAGAGTAACATGTCTGCTGACCTCATGGCCGCCGTCACCGTCTGCAGTGATTCTGAGCCCAAGAAGAGGAGCTCTGTCACCGCTTTCACCTCTTCCCCTTCTATTTGCCATGAAGTGATAGGGCCGATGCCATGATCTTAGTTTTTTAAAAACTCAGTTTTAAGCCAGCTGTTTCATTCTCCTCTTTCATGCTCATCAAGAGGCTCTTTAGTTCTTCTTGTTCTTCTTCACTTTGTGCAATTAGAGTGCTATCACCTGCACATCTGAGGTTGTTGATGTTTCTCTTGTCTATCTTGATTCCAGCTTGTCGCTCATCCAGCCCAGCACTTCTCATGATGTGCTCAATGTATAGGTTAAACAGACAGGGTGACAGCAGACAGCCCTGTTGTACTGCCTTTAGTATTCCCTTAAACAGGGAACAGTAAATTATTTGTAAAATGATGAATTAATTTATATTTTGACTTAACATTTTAAGCCATTACATGTATAGCCAAAATCTATACATGTAAACAGTATTCCTTCATCTTCTTCCTTTGTTTCGTGGGTAAATAGAAAAGATTCCAGCCATTCTAATAATTTTTCTGGACTGTTTCTGTTTTAGGAGAAACAACTCCCAAAATACATAGGGTAGGGTTACCAGCCATTTTTAGCTAGCCTCGTACATTTATAGGTAGAAGTTATGCCATTGGGGGAGCATAAAGCCTGCACTCCAGCCTCGCTACCAGGTTCCTCTCCACAGCTGCCATTTCCAGTGTAGTTTATGGCTCTCCAAACGCAGATGGTGCCGACAGGCGCCCTGCAGAATGTGCTGCGACCCAAGGGACATGTATGTCATGTGTTTGATTATAGAGGTGTGTTGGTCTAACTGAGTGTTCTTTTGCAACAAAATACAATTACAGTTACTCACGTTGGAAAAAGGGAGTAAAGCCATCTGTTTTTTACTAGGCAATGTCTTGGTTGTTTAAATATATGAGTTGTATGTAAACACATATTTTTCTCCTGAAGAGTTGATGACTGACCAAAAAAACACCACTACCAAAGTGTCATTGTAATAAAAGTGACTGTGTCTGTGAATTACACAGCAGGGCGAGTTATGATGTGGATTATAATAAATTGCTCAATAGTTCTTCACTCCCCGGTTATAGGACGCTGTGAGCAACAGAGGTCCAAGGTTGAAGACTTAGGAAAATGAATCTCATGCTACCATCCAGCTTGCTATTCTACAAGCTTGGTATGTGGAAAAAGAATTTGTATGACTTAACACACACATTAAAATTTGGTGTGCCAACCAAAACAGATTTTCTTAAATGGTATGATTTATATTCCCACAATAGCAAGGTCAGATCTGCAGCATTGCCTTGTTCTTCATTATAAAGTGTATTCTACTCTTGTATTCATATTGATTGAATAGCCTATAAAGACACTGGTAAGATTATAATAATGAGTAATGTTTTCCACATTTTATCTCTTGATGAGGAATATTTAAACCTTTATTGAATGTGAATGGCATGTGAATGGTTCTGAAGTAGGTTTGTGGGAGCTGGCAGAGATGACACATACTTCTTACCCATTGGCTCGAGGGTTAAATATAAAAGAAAATGAAACTAAGAGGAAGATGTAGCTCTAACTGAAAACATGTTGGTTGTGCTTCAGCAGCAAGAGAAATGTTCATAACCTTTGATTCAGTAATTTAGCATAAGGGATCCTTGCTTATGGAAAATAATTAAAAATAAGGACTGTGATGTGTAACAGTGAAATGTGAAAGTAAACTATGTTTTGTGAAGAGAAATGGCTAAAGTCAGTCCCTTAGATGGTTATGTGTCCAATAAAAACAAATGGGCAAACTATATAACAATATGAAAAGATGCATGTAAAAAGGAGTAGATGATACTATATATCATAAATGATAAGTTTATAAAATTACGTATTTTAAATATTTGAAAGGAAAAGAAAATTTAATTTCTAATAAATTAATTAATCTGTGTTCAAATAATGAGGTTACAGATGCTCTCCTTTCCTCCCTTCTGGCCTCTCTGAAATAGTGTTATACTAATTTAAAAAATTAGATGTAGATTTATATTTTTAAGACAATCTAGTTCTTGTTCTCGAGGAACTGCTCGTCTGGTGGGATAGAACTACAATAAAAAGAAATATGTTATTGGCATGAGAGAAACTAAGTGCTCTGGAAAGACTCTTGAAATTCAATTTTCTACACACTGGATTCCTGTAAAGTCAGATGAACCTTAAAAGTTACTATTTTTAATGAAATAAACTGAATTTTTAAAGGCACTGAAAATGTCTAAGAATCTAAAACTGTCAGTGAGATGCTGTTTCTTTTATTCACATCTTGATGGTAGAACCTTTAATTTACGTCCTGTACTATTGTACTGGGAATAGTCAGCTAGGTATATATTTAAATGCATTTGTGGAACACTTATGAACTCTCCTAGGCATGTATCTGGGGGTGAGAATGAATGAAGACTATGGTCCCAGCTCCATGGGAGCTTCCTGTCCGATTACACCCTGCTCTCAGCCACACTGTATTAAATGCTTCCACCAGTGTTTACATCAAGAATGACTTGAAACCATGGGAAAGAGGGAATTTTGACTGAGGGATGCAGGGAAGACTTCCCAAAGGTTATGACAGGCTGTGAGCCTTGGAGGATGATAAAAGGTCACGAAATAAGCAGTATTTTTTTTCATGGATCCTTGGAAGGCAGCAGAGGATCCATGAAATAACTAAAAGGAAGGTACAGGGAGTAACATGAGTGAAGGCACAAAAATATCCTGGGCTTAAGGGACATCCAGTTTGCTGGGTGTTTCTGGAGTTGTAATTAAGTAGGTATGTGGGGCCAATGAAAGGAGAGTTGGTAGCCAGTATTTGAGAAGCTGGCCCCTGCTCGTCTGTGCAGGTGACTTAGTATACAGAGGTGAAGGTGGTTCTGTTCTCCGGGAACATGAAGTCCAGGTTGGGGAAGGAAAATTAACTAAAATCCAGTATAGTGGTTTAAATTTGTTCATCAAGGTTTTGGGGGGCTTTATTAGAATTCCTTTCACAAAATCCTGATTCCAAACAGTGTGGTGTTTGTTGTTCTAAAGGAAACCATCAGAAGTTGTAGGACTCCATCGGGGGAAAGGTGCTCTGATTCTGCCTGGGAAGGCGGCCGAAGAGTGGCCCAGGAGGACTTGCTGTAGGAGGCTGTATGTGAGCCTGGCTGGAGGGGCGAGTGGCAGTTCGGGGGCAGGTGGGAGCGAGGAGAAGAGCAGTCTGAACAGGCAGGTGTGGCCAGGTTGTTACAGGGACTCGAGGACCCTGTTTGTGTCTTTAAGGCATTTTTGCATGTGCATCATATGTCGGTAAACGTATGAAGAAGTTTGGTGATGAGAGGGTTAAGCCAGTGCTGCCTAGGTGGTTTGTGATCTCGCATGACTTGGCCAGCTTCCACACACCTAGAGCAGTTTGTCAGGAGACAGTGAAGGACAATTTAAGCGGTAGCTTTTATTTAATTTTAAAACAGCACAGTTTAAAAGGTGAAAGTTTCATATTTATTAATGATATGCTGTATGAGCAGAAAGCAAAAATTCAGGAATTCAGTGAGGCAGCTAAAGAGAATCGAGAAATACAGATATAAAAAGAGCTTCAATAGGGAGAAATGACATTCCCCAGTAATGGATCTGGTCTTCATGGGAAGTGGTGGGTAGGTCTAGGAGCTCTCTTTTTTCTGTCTCACAGAAGTATGAGCTTTTGAATCCTTTGCTTTTTTTTAAAATCACAAATAGAGTCTTTGTCTTCATTTTCAGCAGATTTAGCTTCTTTTAATCTAAACTGTTTTAGTGTTGGGTAAATTTCCCAAGAGCTGTGGATGAGATACTAAAGCACAGCAGCTTTTGAGAGTATGTGTTACTAAACTTACTTTCCCAGACCAGGCTTTGAAGTTAATTCAGGAAAAGCCAGAGACACTGCCCATCCTTACCCTGCGAAACAGCTGTCGGGGTCCTTCTGTTTGTCTGCTCTCAGGAACAAAACTGGCATGGGAATCATGCCATCCGATTTTTCTTTTGTTCTTATAAATTTCAGATTACAAAGCTCTGTTTGTAATTGCATACTTGCAGTGTGTATGCTAAGTGAAGTGAAAGGCGCTCAGTCGTATCTGACTCTTTGCGACCCCACGGACTATACAGCCCATGGAGTTCTCCAGGCCAGAATACTGCAATGGGTGGCCTTTCCCTTCTCCAGGGGATCTTCCCAACCTAGGGATCGAACCCAGGTCTCCCACTTTGCAGGCAGAGTCTTTACCAGCTGAGCCACAAGGGAAGCCCGAGTATGGTAAAGACTTTGCTAAAATGAATAGGGTTGCATTTATAATCATTTCTAATTAATATGATAATTGTTTATTTTAGCTCTTTAAATATCTCACGTTGAATGCTTGGAGACTTATGTTACTGTTATTAGTCTTTTATTTTAAAAGATGTTCCATAACTGGATGTATGTGCCTCTGTGCATTTGTATTAGTAGTATACACTAAAATAACTTTTTGGGCAAGAAAAACAAGTTAGTTTAAACTATATTCCTGAAGGATATATTATTTTGTCCAAGAGCATTTTAGTTCTCAGCTATAAACTCCGAAAAGTGAGAAAAGTATGATTTATTGAGGTTAACATCAATTTCTTTTAAAGCAGTTAATAAACTCCTTTTGAAATTAGTGGCATATGTAAATTCTTCATAATAATGTTTTTACTAAATTAGGTCAGTGCCTGGCTGGGTGCTTTGATCTGAGTTCTTTTTAATGCAGTGCGTTAGATACTGCTTTGATATTTAGTTGTTTACTTAGAATCTTTATATACTTGTTCTAAGGCTCGTACATGTAAACACACACACACACATTCAGACTCTGACACCACCCCGAAATCACTTTCTCCTCATTATGGTCTGCGTCCACTTTATTCCTACACAGGTTGCTAGCACGGTATCTGGTCTAGCCTGAGTAATATGCAGTTTATTTCAGCTCTGCTAAGGCATCTGCATGTTGTAATAGAACATCAGACACTTAAAAAAGAGTAAAAATGTATTTATCTGGCAGCTGTGAATCAAGTAGAAAGTGGCAGTGAGTTAGTTATTTCTCCGTTTGCCTCAGGTGTCTGGGGATGGGTGTTTGGATGGGCCTTTCCTTCAGGCGGACGCGGCTGTGGAGAACCATTGGGGAGGCCTGAGCGCTCTGTGGGTCTCCATCTTTCGGGAGAGCCCGGGCCAGAGCGCTCCCGGTCTCACTGTCATCTCACCGGGGTGGACGCAGTGACACCACTGCACCCGGCTCCGTGCCCACCCAGCTCTTGCCGTCGGCGCATGATGCCCTGCCCTGCCCCCTGCCCCCTGCCCGGTGGTGGGCTGAGCTCCGGTGCCCCCTGTCCCCTGCCCGGCAGTGGGCCAAGCTCCGGTGCTCCCATTCGTGTCTGAGGGCCCGGCTCCTGGGGGGTCCCGGACAGCACAGCGCTGCTGCTTAGCTGCACGCCTCACCCTGCTAAAGGGAAGGAAAGTTTCATGTTAGGACTCTCTTCTAGCTTCTTACTTTTTGTTTTTAGCTTCAAGGTACATTTGAAACCAAAAAATACTCAGTATCTAGTACTAAACATGTCACTATCACGTTCATCTCTCTGTTGTTAATCTGGAGAAAGTATTTTGTAGAAAATGTGTAGTATACAGACTGGCATTCACCTCATCTTTCTTCATCCTCCAGGACTATAAGATTAATAATCAGAAAGAAATCTACCCCTGATATAACTCTTTATGTTTTGTGTTTTTGCTTTTTTTTAAATTCAGATCTGCTTCTCTCATGTGTTCAGCCACTGCCATTAAAAACAAAAATCCCTCCTAGGAGAAATGAGTGTTAGAAATGGATTTAGAAAGAAAAGGTTAATGAGAGGAGCTGACAGTACATATATAACCGTGTGATTGCTCTGTAAATTATGCGTTAATTATGCTGATAAAGGAGGCTGAGCCCCAGTACAGGGACGGATGGGGTGTCAGCAGGACAGGGCGGCAACTGCGCACTAGAGATTAGAGCTGTAATCGAAGGCCCTGGAGATAAGGCAGGGTGGCGTGGCAGGCTCCTCCCGGGGTCTGCGCCGGCGCACTGACACTCGGCCTCGTGTTAGACCTGGTGTGCAGTTCTCTCATGAAATCGGCCAGTTAAAAACACATGTTTATTTTAAATAGGAAGCAATTTTATGGAGTCTAAGTCAGTTCAGTCGCTCAGCCGTGTCCGACTCTTTGCAACCCCATGAGCCACAGCACACCAGGCCTCCCTGTCCATCACCAACTCCCAGAGTCCACCCAAACCCATGTCCATCCAGTCGGTGATGCCATCCAGCCATCTCATCCTCTGTCGTCCCCTTCTCCTCCTACC
>ML660776.1:4343482-4405485 GCA_007570785.1 Antilocapra americana | reverse complement strand
ATCCTAAAGCAGATCAGTCCTGGGTGTTCATTGGAAGGACTGATGTGCTTTAGGATGGACTGGTTGGATCTCCTTGCAGTCCAAGGGACTCTCGAGAGTCTTCTCCAATACCACAGTTCAAAAGCATCAATTCTTCGGCGCTCAGCTTTCTTCACTGTCCAACTCTCACATCCATACATGACTCCTGGTAAAACCATAGCTTTGACAAGATGGACCTTTGTTGGCAAAGTAATGTCTCTGCTCTTTAATATGCTGTCTAGGTTGGTCATAGCTTTCCTTCCAGGGAGTAAGCATCTTTTAATTTCATGGCTGCAATCACCATTTGCAGTGATTTTGGAGCCAAAGAAAATAAAGTCAGCCACTGTTTCCCCATCTATTTGCCGTGAAGTGATGGGACCAGATGCCATGAACTTAGTTTTCTGAATGTTGAGTTTTAACCCAACTTTTTCACTCTCTTCTTTCACTTTCATCAAGGGGCTCTTTAGTTCCCTTTCACTTTCTGCCGTAAGGGTGGTGTCATCTTCATATCTGAGGTTATTGATATTTCTCCCAGCAATCTTGATTCCAGCTTGTCCTTCTTCCAGCCCAGCGTTTCTCATGATGTACTCTGCATGTAAGTTAAATAAGCAGGGTGACACTGTACAGCCTTGACGTACTCCTTTTCCTATTTGGAGCCAGTCTGTTGTTACATGTCCAGTTCTTACTATTGCTTCCTGACCTGCATACAGGTTTCTCAAGAGGTCTGATATTCCCATCTCCAGAGATAAATGGCCTCTCTGTGCTGGAGGAGGCTCCTGACTGATAGGACCACCCTGCGGCCACCTGGTGCTGGGCGTTGGGTTCTCTGCTGCCCCAAGGAGGCTCCAGGCCGAGGGCTCGGAGGGCAGGGTGCCCTGGAGGCTGGGAAGGGCTGAGGAGCTGGCACGTCTTCACGGCCTTGCAGGAGGAATGCTGACGTCTGTTTTTTGTTTTTTTACTTAATTGATTGATTTTAATTGGAAGATGATCCCCTGACAGTGTTGTGGTGGCCTCTGTCTTACATCCATATGAACCGGCTGAAAGCAAACCTGTGACCCCCCATCCTGAACACCCTCTCCTGCCCCACCCCGCCTCTCCCGGTCATCAGGGAGCACCCGCTTTGCGGCCCGTGCATCATGCGTCACACCCCCGCCAGCTGTTCGTCACCCATGGTGACGCGTCTGTCTCAGGGCTCCCTCTCCAGCCATCCCACCGAGTCCTTCTCCCACTGTGTCCCGAAGTCTGTTCTTTATGGCTGTGTCTCCTTTGCTGCCCTGTTTGGGTATGGGATCGCTGGTACCATCTTCCTAGATCCCATATATGTGTGTTAAAATGCGTTATTTGTCTTTCTCTTTCCGACTTACTTCACTCTGTATAATAGGCGCTAGGTTCATCCGCTTTATTAAAACTGACTCAAATGTGTTCCTTTTATAGCTGAGTGATGTTCCATTGTGTATATGGACCACAGCTTCCTTACCATTCATCTGGCTGATGGACATTAAGGTTGCTTCCATGTCTTATCTATTGTTCGAGACTATTTGATGATGGCCATTCTGCCTAGTATGAGATGATACCTCTTTGTAGTTTTGATTTGCATTTGACATCTTTTTTAAAATGAGCGTTGCATTGGGCAGAAAGTCATGAAAAGGCACTTTAGATTGTGGGAAATATGTAGAACATGAGTGTTATCAACCAGTACCTCTGTGGGGTTTATGAGTAATGGCTGGCCCACTAAAAGGCATCTCCTCTGTCCTGAAAACACAAGGCTCTGGACTGCTGAATCACTGTCTGTGGGGGTCTGAGTGTGTCTGTGGGGGGTGGGGGCATGCACACATGCACGGGCACACACTGCCTGCTTGTTGACACTTGCTAGCATGTGTGTGTACTCATGCAGGGCCCCAAGGTCTACGCATGCTCGTAAAGTAATATTTCAGTTATTTTGGAGGCATAGTTTTCTAAGGTATTAGTTTTTTTCCGTTTTATCTAAATAGTTAGTGAAAATATTGCATTGTGACCGTGCTATTTTTTCTCATGAAAGAACAGTATTATTAAAAAAAAATCACTCAAATGCTGAAATGTTATTTTAGAGTAGAATTTGATGACCAAAGCTTATTGCATGTATATGGTTACATGTAGAAAAATTACCTTACATCATAGCTACCCTGTGGAAATTGCTTGTTGAATGATTTAGCATATTTAAAGAGATTCATGGTGATGCAGTTTCTTAAAGGAAAGATTTCTGTGAAAGATTTCAGGATAAAGTCATCTAGAAAACTTTCCCAATTCAGAAATAAAATTCACTGATTTCGTTTACCTTTTTCTGCTTTATAGTATCAACAAGAGTTACAGGTAGAAAATATATGGAACTAGATGGATAGATTTCAAAATCCAACTTACGTTCATCAAAGATAATACTTGTTTTGAATTATCTTTTCTTTCAAAAGTATTCCCTAGACTTCTTTTTGTAGAAACAAGTTGTCAAAAAGAGAGGAGAACTAGGGCCCAGAGGACACAGAGATTGAAGGAGAATTTAAATTTCTTTATCAAAAGCAATTCACTGTTGCACAAAAGTAAAAGAAATTTTTTAAAATTAAAATGTTATTCTTTCCTTGATGTCATTTGGAATAGAATTTGTATCCTTGAAAGCATCTGACTTATGAAGGCGATTTCTGCTATATTAGTCCTGTTTTGTTTGGAAGCCCTTGAGCATATTAAAAAGCAGAGACATTACTTTGGCAACAAAGGTCCATTTAGTCAAGGCTATGGTTTTTCCAGTAGTCATGTATGGATGTGAGAGTTAGACTATAAAGAATGCTGAGCGCTGAAGAGTTGATGCTTTTGAACTGTGGTGTTGGAGAAGACTCTTGAGAGTCCCTTGGACTGCAAGGAAATCCAACCAGTCCATCCTAAAGGAGATCAGTCCTGGGTGTCCATTGGAAGGACTGATGATGAAGTTGAAATTCCAATACTTTGGCCACCTCATGTGAAGGGCTGACTCATTGGAAAAGACCCTAATGTTGGGAAAGATTGAAGGTGGGAGGAGAAGGGGACGATAGAGGATGAGATGGCTGGATGGCATCACTGACTTGATGGACATGAGTTTGGGTGGACTCCATGAGTTGGCGATGGACAGGGAGGCCTGGCATGCTGTGGTTCATGGGGTCGCAAAGAGTTAGACACAGCCGAGTGAACTGAACTGTTTTGTTTAATGAATATATGGAAAGCTCAATGGGTATATTAGAAAATTTATTACTTAATCTATTACTATTACTTACTATTATTTACTATTACTATTACTTAATTTACTATTACTTAATCCACATATTAAGTATGTTTATAATGCTCTTTTTTTCCAGAGTTAGAAAACAAACAAAAGAGATTTAGAAAACAGTTGTAAATTATAAGCCTGTACCAAATTGTCGTCTGTGCCACCAATCTCATAGTGTGGTTGTAATTTAAAAAACAGTATCCCCATCTTGGTGGTTTGCCTTAGCAAATTAGACAGAAGCCTTTTCTGATATAATACTTTAAAAGGGACTTTCAGTGATAATTTCTTAAGTTTCTAAAGGATTCTACAACACCCTGACATTGCTTACTAGAAACCAAATACTGAGTTCCAGTAAATTGTAGCAATTTATCACATATGAAATATGACCTTTTTTAAAAAAAATTCAATTCTTACACATACTGATGAAAGAACTCAAACATTTTCACATCTTTAGAAAACCACCAGGATGGTCATACTGTTTAAACCTTAGCATTGTCTTAAATTTCAGTTTATGAAGTCTTTAGTCTGAGAAAGACATAAAACTCTTTTAAGAGTTGTGCTAGCTTGTTTTGTAAGTGTACAGAGGACAGGAACTTCCTTCTGATGAGTAAAAGCAGGTGTGACCTCGTGTTGTGAAACAGAGATGTACCTCCTGGGTCAGTGTCTCTGTTTCTGTGATAAGGCTGGGAGCAGAAGTAGCTGCCTTGTAGGGGAGAGGACACGCATGGCTGGGATGCAGCAGTCTGTCAGCACCGCACCTCCTGAGCCGTAGGGACAGCTGCCGTGTCCTGACAGCCGATTGAGGTAGGTGGGCACACTGCTGTTTTCCATCTTCTACTCATTTTCCTCAGGCATTTGTTCATAAAGTCTAATGTTTATGAGAGCCAGATAGAAAGATACCATTTACACAAAGATCTTTTGTGTGTTTAAGTTCAGCTTCTTAAGTAAATGAGTTAACATGTGGAATAGAATTTCAGAGGCACGTCTGCCAGTTACAGTGGTGGTGTTGGCTTTGGGATAGTTAGTGTGGGGCTGCTCCGACAGCGATAGGCTGACAGACTCAGCTGCTTCTTGAGTCTCTTTTTGGAACATGCTAGTTGGGTCATCTCAACATAGTGCTTATCTTTTAAAAAATTTATAGTTGGGAAGGGGTCTTTTGTTTAAGAGCTGTAATGATATGTTAGGTATATGTTTAAAAGGGTGTTTGGAATGCAGGTTTGTTCAATTTTAAGTCGTGTAATTGCCTTAGCAAAAGACCATTTCAGTCGTATTGATTTTTATAGTCTTTTGATAAAGACTTAAAAGGAGCACTAAAAGACTTGACTTTATACTAATATTATAAAGTTTGGTCCAGAGATTTAGGACTCAGGGTAAGCTTTTATTTTATATATATATATATACAAACAATACCAAAGTCGTAGTGTATTTGATCCTTTTTTACTAAAGTTTTGGTGACACTACTATTCAACATAGTTTTGGAAGTCTTGGCCACAGCAATCAGAGCAGAAAAAGAAAAGGAATCCAGATTGGAAAGGAAGTAAAACTCTCACTGTTTGCAGATGACATGATCCCCTACATAGAAAACCCTAAAGACTCTACCAGAAAACTACTAGAGCTAATCATTGAATATAGTAAAGTTGCAGGATATAAAATCAATTCACAGAAATCTCTTGCATTCCTATACAGTAACAATGAGAAAACAGAGAAAGAAATTAAGGAAACAATTGCATTCACCATCAAAACAAAAAGAATAAAATACCTAGGAATATATCTACCTGAAGAAACAAAAGACCTATGTATAGAAAACTATAAAACACTGATGAAAGAAATCAAAGAGGACACAAATAGATGGAGAAATATACTGTGTTCATGGATTGGAAGAATCAATATAGTGAAAATTAGTATACTACCCAGAGCAATCTGTAGATTCAGTGCAATTCCTATCAAGCTACCAGAGGTCTTTTTCAGAGAACTAGAACAAATAATTTCGCAATTTGTATGGAAATACAAAAATCCTCAAATAGCCAAAGCAATCTTGAGAAAGAAGAATGGAACTGGAGGAATCACCCTGCCTGACTTTAGGCTATACTACAAAGCCACAGTCATCAAGACAGTATGGTACTGGCACAAAGACAGAAATATAGATCAATGGAACGAAATAGGAAGCCCAGAGATAAATCCATGCACCTATGGACACCTTATCTTTGACAAAGAATATACAATGGAGAAAAGACAATCTCTTTAACAAGTGGTGCTGGGAAAACTGGTCAACCACTTGCAAAAGAATGAAACTAGAACACTTTCTAACACCATACACAAAAATAAACTTGCGGTGAATAATGGCAACAGCAGCAACAATAATAGCATAGTTAGCATTTATCGGGTGCTTACTGTGAGCTAGGTGCACGTTTCTTAGACCAAGTGGATGATGTGTGGACTACTGTTATCTGTGTTTTGCACTTGAGAAAGTGATACTTACAGGAATTGGGTAACTTGCCTACATTTAACTTTCTGGGAGATGGAGGTAGAATGCTAACCTCGGAAGTCTAACCTTTGTTCCCAATCTCTACAGAGTCAGAAGAGATTCTGTAGAGGAAGAAGAAGGAAACATTGAACGTTCATGTCTTCAAGTCCCACAATTCTTGGGACTAAACCATGAATTTGACTCTAAATTTCCTATAGCAAAAGAAAAAAAGTGGAAAGGGTGAATGGGGTATGGGAGAATACCATCTAAAATCTTTTTCTTAGGATTAAATCCTCAAATAGAGCCCCTTTCTGGGAGCCTCCAAAGGAGACTCACTGGAATCAGAAACTGGAAATGATTTCTTCATAACACCGCCTATAGTATATTGATGATGGGTTTAATAGGATTGTTTTTTTTTTTTTAATTCCACAACAAAACATGAAGCCAGGATGCCCAAGCATGATCTGGACAGTGAGATACCATGTTGATATGGATCACTTCCTTGATAGCTCAGCTGGGGTAAAGAATCCACCTGCAATGCAGGAGACCCCGGTTCAGTTCCTAGGTTGGGAAGATCCCCTGGAGAAGGGATAGATTACCCACTCTAGTATTCTTGGGCTTTCCTGTGGCTCAGCTGGTAAAGAAGCCACCTGCAGTGGGGGAGACCGGAGTTTGATCCCTGGCTTGGGAAGATCCCCAGGAGAAGGAAAGGCTACCCACTCCAGTATTCTGGCCTGGAGAATTCCATGGACCGTATAGTCCATGGGGTTGCCAAGAGTCGGACACTACTGAGGGACTTCACTTTCAGACATGCATGGAGTGGCTTGGTCCGTGTGTAAAGTCCAGCCTGCTCCCTCAGAATGGCAGAGTATACTAGCAGACGAAGCAACAGATAAGGGGTTAGTCTCCAGAATATTCAGACAGCTCATGCAGCTCAGTGTCAAAGAAACAAACAACCCCATCAAAAATGGGTGGAAGATCTAAATAGACATTTCTCCAAAGAAGACTTGCGTATGGCCAAAAAAACATGAAAAGATGTTCAACATCATTAATTATTGTGTCTGTGTGTGCTCAGTCATGTCCAACTCTTTGTGACCTTGTGGATAATACCTGCCAGGCTCCTCTGTCCATAGAGTTTTCCATGCAAGAATACTGGGGTGGATTGCCATTTCCTACTCTGAGGGGTCTTCCCAACCCAGGGATCAAACCCGCGTTTCCTGCATTGGCAGATGGATTCTTTACCACTGTGCCAGCTGGGAAGCCCTAATTATTAGAGACATACAAATCAAAATACAGTGAGCTATTGCCAGTTAGAATGACCGTCATCAAAAAAAATCTACAAACGATAAGTGCTAGAGAGGGTGTGGAGAAAGGAGAACCTTCCTTCACTGTTGGTGGGAATGTAAATTGGTATTGATGTTATTGTGAACATATGGAGGTTCCTTAAAAAGCTAAAATAGAGCTATTATATGATCCCGCTCCTGGGCATATATCCTGAAAAAACTATAATTTGGAAGGATGTGTGCTAGCCACGTTATTTACAGTAGCTGGGACATGCAAGCAACCTAAATATCTGTTGGCAGAGGAAAGGGTCAAGAAGTGGTACACATGTACAGTGGAGTATTACTCAGCCTTAGAAAGGATGCCGTAATGCCATTTGCGGTGATGTGGTGGGCCTGTGGACTGACACAGAGTGAAGCACGTCAGAGAGAGAGACGCCGTATGGTGCTGCTTACGTGTGGGCCCAGAGGGATGGTCCGGGTGGACTTGTCTGCAAAGCGGGGACAGTCAGGGACGTAGACAGCAAGCTCTGGTTACCAAGGGGCGAGTATGGGGGGATGAACTGGGAGGCTGGGGTTGACGAACATACACTGCTGATACTCTGTGTGAAACAGGTCACTGATGAGGACCCGCTGCAGAGCCAGGGACGCTGCTCGGTGCTCTTTGGGGACCTAAATGAGAAGGAAGTCAGAAGAAGAATGGAAATCTGTGTGACCTGCTGATTCACTGTGCTCTGCAGTGGGAAATAACGCAACATTGTAGAGCACCTGGAGCTCAGTAGATTTTTTTTTTAAATCCGGGATACTGAGAGGAATGAAATAGATGGCTGCATATTTGCCGCTTAATCCTTCAGAAATACCAAAGTATACTTTGTGTGTACTTCAAATGAGCAGATCCTGGTTAACATCTCTGTTTTGAAAATTGAGACATATAAACAAGAAACATAGTGACAGTTATTCATTTTATTAAACTTACAGTTGCTCCTGCTGCTGCTAAGTTGCTTCAGTCGTGTCTGACTCTGTGTGACCCCATAGACAGTAGCCCACCAGGCTCCCCCGTCCCTGGGATTCTCCAGGCAAGAACACTGGAGTGGGCTGCCATTGCCTTCTCCAATGCAGGAAAGTGAAAAGTGAAAGTGAAGTTGCTCAGTCGTGTCTGACTCTTAGCGACCCCATGGACTACAGCCCACCAGGCTCCTCGGTCCATGGAATTTTCCAGGCAAGAGTACTGGAGTGGGGGGGGCCATTGCCTTCTCCGAAGCTTACAGTTAAGTGGGTAATTATCTCAGACAAGGGGACTGTCATGGAAGCCAAGAAGCTGAGTTTCCAGTAAGAAAGCATTTTTCAGGTTTGTGGAATGAGCAGAAAAGTGCCATGTCAGAGAAGGACTGACATATCCACTGTGTTGCAGGGACAGGACCTCGGTGCCTTAGCAGGGGCAGCATCAGGGGAGTGGTAAACCTCAGTGTCCTGGGCCCAGGCAGGAGCGCAGGGTGGGGAGCTGGCAGCTCCTTGTGTAGCCTGCGCTTGTAGGCGCACGTTGTCCCGGGGAGAAGGAGAGACCCGGGTTGAAGGGGGAACTTTGTATGAGGACTTGAGGAGGCTTAGGCCGTTTACATGCCTGGGGAGAAGGAGAGACCGGGGTTGAAGGGGGAACTTTGTATGAGGACTTGAGGAGGCTTGAAGCGATTTACATGCCTGGGGGCGGGAACCAGCGAGGATGGAGAGGGAAGGTGAAGCGCAGAGTGAAGACGGGGGTCGCACCGTGCGTGCACCTGGGGCGCGGGTGACGCCGCCTGGAGGGGCTGGGGCTCAGGTCGTGCTCGCAGATGGTGGCCAACAGACCAGCCCTCTGAGGGGTGCGGGGCTCTCCCCCACCGCTGCCCACCCTCCCCAGGCACACAGTGCTGCGCACATGCGCATAAGGTCTAGGAAAGGGGGGTGAAGGCTGGGGGCCACTCACAAGCGGTGACCCGCCTGGAAAGGTGACTGGGCCCAGCAGCGGCGCTCTGCTAACCCTGGAGATGGAGCTGTCATGGGAGTGGAAGTTAGGCGAGCCAGCGGGAAGGTGGAATAGGCTGGAGAGCGACGCAGAAGCCCGGCACCCTGGTGAAAATGCGGGTGCTTCCTTCCACTCTCCTTCCTGCGGCTGACTCTGCTGTTGCCCTGGGCAGCTCCCTGGGCCCCGGGGCTTCCTCATCCAGGCAGGCGTGTGTGCAGGGGCCTGGGAGCCTCTGTGGAGGAAGCTGTGCACTTCTCTCTTACAGGGCATTATGTCAGGTGGGCCATGCCCGGGAAACCCACTTAAGGTTGGCAGGGAGAGTTAAAAGTGAAAGACTAAAGGCCTTAGGGGCCACAGTACCTTTGGGGACACGTTGAAATAAAGAATTACTGATGATGCTCAGACATAGTACTGGAGAGGGCCTGCCTGCCCAGATCAGAGCTCACCCTCCAAAGAGAGAGGATTTCGGGGCCGAGTGAGGGGCACAGGACTGAGGGGGAAATGCTCACTACCCTGCAGAAGGCTTCGTTAGAGAGTGTCATCTGTTCGGGCGCCAAGCAGCTGTATCCCAGCAGTGGCTGAAGTAGATTGTATGCAACGCTAGAGCGCTCTGTGGGCAGAAAGCCGAAAGCCCATGTCGGTGGACGTGGTTGGAGAGAGGAATCATCGAGGAAGGAACGTGGCGTGTAGCTTGACCTGGCTGGGGCCCCGTAGGAGGGTGGGGGTTCGTTCTTTAACCTGTTTTATAAGTGAGCAGCGTGTTTTCTCGGGCCCTGGTATCTTGGAAGAGTCAGGAGTCATGACAGAGGGCCATGGGAACCCCAGGAGCCAGAGGGAGTCTCTGTGTGGAGCCCCTTGTGTACGGCTGGGGCTCCGGAAGGGCCTCCCCGGGTGCTGATCCGGTGCTCCTGCTCATCCGGCCTGGTAACTGCCAGCCGCAGAGGCTAGAGCGGTCCTTCCTGCTGGGCTGCTGGGCCCCGTCTCCGCGCTCAGGGCTCCTCGCATTTCCTGCCACTTCCCCTCTGGGGAACAAGCTAGGGTAACGTGATATCTAGTGGGCTCCCCTGCCACCGGTCTTCCATCCAGGCGGATGGCCAGTGGACGGGGGGCTTTTCCCTGAGAGGCAGCTTTCTGACCCTCACCTGGCTGAGGCTTCCCACAGTCCCAAGCCTGGTGCCAGCCCCCTCCAGCCCTGAGGTGCACACCAGACGCAGCCTCGACAGCCGTGCAGGGGCCCCACACTGGGTGTGCCCTAGTCGGCACAGACCCAACAGCCGTGCACGGCCCCACGCTGGGCGTGCCCCCGTCGGCACAGACCCGCAACCTGGAGTGATGTCCACGTGGCAGAGTCGTCCTGACTCGCCAGCCGCGTGTCAGCAGGCTGTCCCTGACTGGCTCCATGTGCGTCCTGCAACGCTGAACGCCCTGAGGAGCAGATCTTAGCATTGCCATCTTAGCATTGCCACGCCTCTGTCACCTGTGCCTCATGGCACACAGCAGCGTTCCAAAGGAGACGGGGCAGTCAGCTCGGAAAGCGTGCGCCTTGAGTCTCCGAACTTCATTCTGATGGGCCTGCAGGGGATACGACGGTGAGTGTTGGGGCCAGAGTGTGGGGTGGGGGCTGTGAAGTGGGGGGGCCGTTGTGGATCCAGGGAAACGCATGTACGCACGCGCGCACACACACACACACTCTCACACACACTCGTTTGTCATCAGGAATCAGCTCACCTGATGATGGAGGCTGAGAAGTCCCAGATCCGTGGTCCCAGCAGAGTTCAGCAGTGCAGGCCTAGCCTGAGTCTGAAGGCCTGAGAACCAGGAGAGCTGAGGGTCTGAGTTTCAGCCCAAAAGCTGGCAGGCTTTGGAGCAAGGAAGAGCCGATGTTTCAGTGGAGTTGAAGGCAGAAGACTCATGTTTTCAGAGACGCCGTCAGCCAGGAGGAGGACTCAGCCTTTTTACTCTGTCCAGGTCTGAGTGAGAGCCACCCACACTAGGTGAGGTGGTCTGCTTCACCAGCCAGGGCTGTGGATGTTAGTGTGGTTCAGAAACACCCTTGTAGGCACACTCAGAATAGCATTTGACCAGACGTCTGCCCCCTCCCACCCAAGTCAGGGTGACATAAAATTAGCCGTCACTGATGGTTTGCATGATTAGAACAATTTTGTAGTATAAAATGCAATGTGATAATTCTATAGCATCATGACATAAGTGAATGAGCTTCTGAAATTGCTAAAATAGGAATAATTTTCCCACTTTCTGGAATGATTTTCTTTTGAAGTTGACATAGTACATGCTATTAAGAGTGATGGAGATATTGACAAACTTGACTGTTCTTAGTGTTTAAATCGTTCTTGTATAGAAATCCTGTGATATAGTGGGGAAAGTACTTTGATGAGAGAAGGGAGGTCAAATATTACATATAGGACAGGGGTTTATCTTTGGAAGTGTAGTGGCAGTGAGTTGCTAGGTGGCTGTATTTTCTCTTCCCACATGCAGCGCTAATTTCTGGTCTTGGCTCGTGTTTAACATCAACGGCAGTTTGTGAATATGAAAAACTAGTCTACTGTGGTAGCTGTCTAAGTCATGAGACTCACAGTGTTGAGGAAAGGCCTAGATTCGCTATGAAAATGGTTTTCAGTGTCCACATATTCTTTGTATGTCTCACAATTTATCCTTTATGACTGTAATTCTTTACTTAAAAAAAGATGCATTGGATATTCTTGTTGATAAGTATTCTGCATAGCTCTCATAATTTTTTTTTTACAGTACATACTGGAGAGTTAGTAAGGAAATGGAGTGGAGCTGTGTCAGTGTCCACTTTTTGGACAGTTTTAATGTGTTCCTGATTGTCCTCATTTATTCCCTCTTAAAATAAATGTTGATAATGGCAGCTGACTTGCACTGGCTTCTGGTCTGAACCTGGGCTTCCAGTGGGTTGTTTCATTTCATCCTCAGAAGAACCTTGTGAGGCAGGTGTTGATGTTGCTTTCGGGAAGTTGGCGATGCGCACCTCCTGTGTGCAGAGCTCTGTGCTAGGCAGGGGCATCAGTGGTCTCAAAACTAGCTTCCTTGGTACCCACAGGCAGGGGCATCAGTGATCTCAAGACTGACTTCCTTGGTGCCCACAGGCAGGGGCGTCAGTGATCTCAAGACTGACTTCCTTGGTGCCCACAGGCAGGGGCGTCAGTGATCTCAAGATTGACTTCCTTGGTGCCCACAGGCAGGGGCATCAGTGATCTCAAGACTGACTTCCTTGGTGCCCACATTCCATAGGAAACACTGAGGAGGGGGGCAGGTGGCACTGGTTGCTCCCCATTTGTGAAGGATTGCTGGAGAAGGCAATGGCCCCCTACTCCAGCACTCTTGCCTGGAAAATCCCATGGATGGAGGAGCATGGTAGGCTACAGTCCATGGGGTCGGGAAGAGTCGGACACGACTGAGCGACTTCACTCACTGTGAGAAAGGCTCTGAAAGAGACCTTGGGGCTGCTTTGAGAGTGTGTCACATGGGGTGTGGTAAGAGGTGGCAGGAAGGAATTTTCTTTGAAAAAACACCTTTGCAGCTAACTTGATCAGGCAGAGTGGGGCAGGAGTGTTTTAGGCTGGGGGCAGCATGCGGATGGAAGGTGCCAGACTAGGCCCCACGTGACTAGGGTTCTGAGGCTCCTGGGGAGGAGGGGCTCAAATCGAGTCTGGGCTAGATCACACCGGGTCTTCCTGGCATTGTGAAAGATTTTGTTCTTTTTCCTGAAAGCAGTAGGCAGCCTTTGAGTGTTTTATGTGGAGGGGTCCCAAGAGAATTTAGTTTTTAAAAAGGACACTTTGGCTGCTGTGTGGAAAATGGATTTGTAATGTATGACATCTTCTATTGCCTTATAATTTCCAGCAACCCTATTATCAATCAGTTTGATAGACAGAGGTGCTTAAATTTCTTAAACAGAAACCAGACACTTAAAAAAAAAGAAATCCCTAGTCACAGGACTGGGGGCAGGCATTAAAAGGATGGCTTTCCAGAGAGGGAAGGGGTGGTTCAAGGTCTAGCCGTTGGACAACTGCCATTTCCCTTTGACACAGCGTCTGGAAGACTGAGTTCGCATTTGAAACAGAATATGTTGTCCACCAGACCCAGATTCATTAAAAATCTGAACTGAGCTTCTTTCAGTTCATGGTAATGCTTGCTTCCATCCCCTCAGACCCCCCCCCCCCAGACCTCATGAGACAGGATGACATGGGAGGGGCTCACTGAAGGGTACAGGAGCCTTGGGGGGTGGGCAAGACACGGCGTGGGGAAGGCAAGCAGGGATGAGCTTGGTTTTGCTTTATTTTAGTTTTCCCCTTTCTCTGTTATTTACTTCACGATGCCAGTGAAAGGTGGCTGCCTGGCCTGCACATGGGTTGGTTGGTGCAGCGGCTCCGTGATTGCCGGCACTGGTCTCCCTTGGAAGCTCCTTCAGTGCTTGCCTGCCTCCTCCCTGCTTGCCTAAGATCCAGAGAGCGAGTTACAACCCATTTTTCAGAATTGTAGTTCTGCAAAAAGCACACGTTTTCTAATTTTTTTCTTTTCAATTTGTTTCAAGAAACGAACTTTTAAAATCTGAATATGAGAAAACTGTTCTCATGAAGTAAGAGAGGTAAGTTAAAAATAATTAACTGAAAATTTTTAGTATAAGGTAATGAGAGGTTGGGCTTCCCTGGTGGTAAAGAATCTGCCTGCCAATACCAGAGAAATGGGTTCGATCCCTGAGTCAGGAAGATTCCCTGGAGTAGGAAAATGGCAACCCACTCCAGTGTCCTTGCTGGGGAAATCCTATGGACAGAGGAGCCTGGTGGGCTACCGTCCATGGGGTCGCAAGAGTTGGATGGACTTAGCGGCTGAACAGCAACAAACAACAGCAGCTACAAAGAGGTTGATTTCTGCTAGCGCTGGACTTCATTTTCCTTCTATGAATCTTTTCATGACCTCAGAAGGAAAAACAAGGGAGTAAGTTTATAAAAACACTGATGTATTTCGTGCTGCTTTCTGCCTTCTAACATGTATGAATCTTGTGTCACGAGTGTCATTACACATAACACATATATGTGGAGTCGTGACAGACTGTGTGATCAGATGATCACGCTCCTTTTCCTTTGACTGTGTGGTTAAATCTGAGTGTATCAAAGCTATAAAAATCACAAGTAGGGAAAGTGGGTTGTGTTTTGAAGCAGTCTTTAATCATTGTGAACAAAAACAAAATAGAAAAATTTCTCGGGATACTATTTTATGTTGTGAACATTTATATTTTTGCTGGTCTTTATTTCTAATCATGCCGGTGATTCGGGGATTATTTCATTATATAAAAATTGATAAAGAAAAAGTTAATCATGGTATTAATACTGTTACAGAATAATTTTTTTGTATTGACCTAAGGAAGAAATAGAAGGCAATGGCCCCCCACTCCAGTACTTTTGCCTGGAGAATCCCATGGACAGAGGAGCCTGGTGGGCTGCAGTCCATGGGGTCACTAAAAGTCAGACACGACTGAGCGACTTCACTTTCACTTTTCACTTTCACGCATTGGAGAAGGAAATGGCAACCCACTCCAGTGTTCTTGCCTGGAGAATCCCAGGGAGAGGGGAGCCTGGTGGGCTGCCGTCTATGGGGTCTCATGGAGTTGGACACGACTGAAGCGACTTAGCAGCAGCAGCAGCAGCAGCAAGGAAGAAATAGAGAAGTTTTGTTCTTTTAAAATTCTTTTCAAAACAAAGCAAAATAAGGCTAAGCTACTTTAAGCAGTTGCAGTGTCCTGGAAAAACAAAAGCTTTGGTGCACATGCTTTTGATAGTAGACATTGTGACCGAATTGTGTACGCTTTCTTAATAATGTCTGATGTTATCAAATTGATTAACTCAACATGGGGCCTAATCAGATTTAACTAGGTTGGCAGCTGTACATTAGAAGAATAGTAATACAGAAGGGGAATGAAATTAGCTTTTTAATCAGCTGGGTTGAATACAGAACTAAAAATGTATCAAATGTGTTCATTATTTCACAGCAATGTGTGCAACTATTGTATTCACAACAGTAGCCTTCCCAATATCCTCCCCAATAAAATCCTGACTTATGTTTTCAGAGATTGGTATTGCCAAAAGCTGGACATGCTAATTAGATTTTCATCTGATAATTGATAGTGTGGGTTTCAAGTATTTATGATTTCCTGCAGGCTTCAAAAGTCAGCATTTGTATCCATATGTTATATTTACTGTGTAAACCCCAGACTAGTCAACCCATCTAAGAACTAGAACCCAAACCACTGATGCCTCTTCCTTGGAGCAACATAAATGTTTCTCTGAGAAATTAGTCATTGCAAAAATAATTATTTTCCTGTTTGCTTTTAAAAATAGAAAAATATAATCATGAAAAGTTAATAAATGATACCTGAGAAGGAGCCCTAAATTAAGGGGCTGTAATTGATTCTGGTTCTGCTCGTAGCTATTGTCTGAGCAGTGGGGTGTTGAGACAGTGGTCGCCTGCTTTGTGCGGGCCACTCAGGGTCTGCCGTTTCGACCAGAACAGCAAAGATACCAGCTTCCTTGAAAACACTGTTTTGATGTGCTGAGAATCTCTCTTGAGGACAACAGTCATTAGTTAAGCTTTAAGGACTAATTTTCAACTGTTGAGAAATAAGCATGACAAAAATAGTCTGAATTCCTAAATTGTGTAGCATGAAGTGTATGCACAGTTTCCTATTCTGCTAGGTGTGACAGCCAACTTGTAGTCAGTGTTCTAAAGCTATTGAGCTGGTAAAACTTTGAGTATTCAAATATTCTGCAAATGTTATCATCTGGAATTAAGGTAACAAAATAGCTGATAAGTGAGTGAAAAGATGTGCAGATTATGTGGGGCAATTTTCACCTTCTGGGCTAGAGAGCAGTTTTCCAAATAAATGTACATTCAAGTGTTCTTAGATGCCTTGTGTGTTAACACATAATCATGTTAAATCCACGTATGAGAAATAGTGTATATTAAATTTCTCATGTTGCTTAAGATTTCTAAATTAGTACAGAGTCATGACTAATTTTAATTTAGAGAGTTAAATATATTTAATTTTGGAAAAAGAAGCAATATTTGTCATTTAAAGAAGATACAGTATCCCCAACAGGTCCCCATTGTGAGAGAATGTAAATTTTACAGGTTTGATAAGTCCCTGAATATATTCAATTAGATAACTTACTCAAATGTAGTCTAACTGTAATCTTGCAGGTGAGAGTGAGAGGGACTATTTTGAGGGGTTTTAATTGTCGGTAAGCAAGAGTTTATAATAAACGTGTTTAGCTGTAGCTTTATTTTAATGTATGTCTAGGACCTGTAGGCGCATGGAAGCACTTGTTGAATTATATGTATGTTTCCTAGGTGTAACTTCCAAAAGATACTGAGCAGTTGTTTAGCTGCATTAAATTATAAATAGTAATGAGATGATCAATAATAATTTATGAAATCTGAAACTAATTTAGAATAAAAGGAATTGATTTGTGGTAGAATTCAGCAATAAATTTTGCATAAATATACCATTAAAACCATAATTGCCAAAATCCTAGCAGTACAGGCCCAGACATGGCAACATTAGACGTGATTTATGGCCTCCTGACAGTCCAGCAGATATTTGAACATCATGGAGTAATAAATCATTCATTAGACTAAACTGTTACTTTTTAATGTTATTAGAATTTGCATACGGTTCGCCAATCAGATCTTGGGTAAGTCTTTAAAGGTCGGAGGTTGGATAGAAACAAATTCATCATTTAATTTATTCTCTATTAAAATCATGGTTTTAAAACAACTGCCATTTAAAAAAAATTTATTATTCTTTACAGGTGATAAAGTGATATCTTCTATTCAGTCACTGAAGTGTGAATTCAGGAAAGGCTTACCCTCTCTCCTCAGGACCTCCGTCAACACTTGCTCACTGATGCTTAAAGTCAGATAGTAGTTAGCAGTGCATTTCATTCACGTATTAGGAGGCCATGAGTGCAGATAAGTCTGGGAGAGAAAACATGTTTGAATTATTGCTGTATTAAGACTGAAATCATCAATTCCGAATTCCTTTTCTGAGGCGGCTTTGGTAGAGATCTCAGTGAGATAGGAGGGAGCTCCTGTAGGATGGAGCACAGTGGGATAGGATGGGATAGGATGGAGCTCGTAGCCGAGGGAGGCCGAGGGCCCAAAGGTATAGGCCTCGCTGATCGCCGGGAGCTGTTTACCCTTGCCAGGGGCAGTCCCCGTGATGGAATGTGGGGAGGTGTCCTGTTTTCGTCCTTTTTCAGCTCTCTTGAGCCGCTGCCTCTGGTAGTCCGTGCTGTGCCCCTGAGGGGGCTCTCTTCCCGGGAGAGCTTGACCTGTCTCCTCCTCCGGTGCCTGCACACCCCGGAGCCCCCTTCCCACTGGAGGGGCTGGTGCAGACCAGGACCCCGCAGCGCCTCTGCAGCTAGGGAGTTCTGAGCAGCGTGAAGAGGCTGGACGTGGGCTCACGGCGTCTTTGGCCCTGCCTGGTTTCCTTGCCTGGTCTTTCCCCGTCTAGTTAGCTCCTGTCGAGTGTGGGGTTGCCTTTCCTCGGGAAGCCTCCTGACCTCACGGCAGCCCTGATGACCTGATGGTCTTGTTCGCTCAGGAACGCAGCCTTCTTTCGGGGCACCTGGCGTGATGGTCCTCACACACACTGCTTGCCTTGGCCTGGGCTCAATAAATGCTCGTCGAGTAAAGGAGATGCAGCTTCCCCGGGTCTGCTTCTTATTTCCTTTTCTCTTTTTTCTGACTCTGTGACCTTCTCTCATTTTACATTCTGAACTCCCACAGAGAGTCTGATGGGCCGGTTGCCATCCAGCCTGCAGTGACCAGGTTCTCACACCGGCTGTCTCCTCAGCCTTGGGTTTCTCTTCCATTCAGCCTTTGCTGGCTTGCTTTTGACTAGGGTGTGGAGTCCTATTCTGAGTGAGTGTGGCTTGGGTGAACAGCTGGCCTGATTCAGAGTTTAAGCCATCAGTCACTCATGGGCAGGCAAGGATTACTGTGGTGGGCCACTAGCAGAGTTTGGGGGAATGTATTCTATCTTCTAAACATTGCTATTTATTTATACATTAATGAGAAACATTAGTTTTTATGGGGGATATATTATATAGAGAGCATGTATTATAATGGTTGAATGTAAAACTTCTAATGAAAAAGTCATATTTGTGTCTAGAGGAAGAATTGCTGAAGATTTCATTTTTATTTTAAGTATATTTGCTTATATCCACTTAACAGCTACTTACATCCGTATTATATTGTAGGTATACCTGTATATCCACACTTAGGTAAATCTACTTATAACCATCATATCTTCCTAATATTAAAAATTACAATTGTGGTCCATCATTTATAGAACTAAACACTTTATGAAAATAGCATCTGTTTTTCTTAAATTTTCTATAATTTATTTTTAATCTTAAGAATAAATAACCAGAAAATCTTGTGACTAGAAAACTGTTCTTTCAACTATACTTCGATAAAATAAATTTAAGAAAAGCTGTTTCTGAAAATTCCATTAACAGTAACACACATCTATTAAATCCCTTAGAAATCTATGAAATACAGAGTAGTTTGAATTATTTTTACCAAAGAAGTAGATATGAGCCAGACTTTTAGAAGTAGGTTTACTGTTTACTAATGAAGTACTCCACTTACTGAGTACTTTGTTTATTTTAGATGTAGTTTTAATTTGGTCTTCAAAATGATCCTGGAAGCTTAGGGGAATTACCTAATTTTGCAGATAAAGCTCAGGATGTGGTCTCTTGTTCTCAAAGCTTTGTAGCCAGCAAGGAAGAAATAGCAGAGACCTAAACCCACCTCCATCTTACTCCAAAGCACAGCCCTTCCCTCTGTGGTGTGTGAAGTGTCTCCTGTCCTGTGCAGGTTACTTCACTGCTGGGAATAAAATTTTTTTAAAAATATATCACTGTTGGAGCCTCCAAAAAATCACTTATCACATTGCCCCTTACAGTATTTCATCCAGGTTCTTCCATCATCCCAGTATAGCTGGCCATGGATGAATGTTCATTGTAATGAATTAAGTTTAACTATTATTCACAGGCTTACCTTCTAATGTAATTATGTATCAGCTTCTATCCTATTGTGAACAGTTTCCTTTGGTTTTCTCCCACCACACTGTGATATAAGCAAAAGCACACACATATAAAATTCTCATGTTGATAGCTGATAAATTATAGGGCTTTTTATAGGAGATAATACCCCACAGAGTTTGAAATCACTTTATCTAAGTTGTAAATAAAATTTGCTTTGTATACTTAACAGTAATTCTGTATTTGATCATCCCAAACCTTGTATTCTGCCGTGTGAAATTTAGCTTTATTCCTCCTTCAGGATAAAAATTGTATTTTTATATGCGAACAAACGTGATTTAAAAACTAGAGTGAGGTTAAAAAGTAGAGTCAGTGTATTGTCAAAGTAGTGACCATGAAAATAACTAGGCCCAGCGTTCATTCTTCGTATTCCACAATCATTTATAGATGCCTTAATTAAAAAAATGCAGCAGTGAATTAATCTGACAATGAACTAGGTTAGTTTGTAGGGGTGAGAGTTAGAGCTGGAAGATAGTGACGTCAGTGTATTAGAATAGGCAGAACTTGGGTAAGACTAAAAATCATGCTTTCTCAGATTAAATGACAGCCACATGATTCCAGAGGGGGGTCTAAACTGTCACGATAGTTTAAAAAAGGCTGTTTTTTTGGTCATTAAAGCTCCTACATCAAGAGAAGTCAGTAAGTGCCACCCTCTTCCGTCCGCTCTTGAGAATGCAGACTAGTAGGTGATGGGTCCACAGTGCCCCCCGGGCAACCAGTGCCCCCCGGGCAACCAGTGCAAGGTTTTTTTTTTCTTTCTGGAAAGTTGAACCTGTTTTTGTAGGTAAAACTCAGGCTTTGAAAAGGGTCACTTGCCCTCAATATTTGTAACTAGCGAGGGAGGAGAGCTGAGATGGGAGCCCACCTTCATCTTCTGCCAGAACACCTGCTCTTTCCCTGATCTCTATGACTTCACAGCCTCGGACTGGTGCTTCTCCAGTGTGGTCTCCAGCCCCGCAGCACCGGTGGCCCTGGGGCTTGGTCGGAGGGCAGGTTGTCAGGCCCCACCCATGGCCCCGCAAGGAAGCTCCAGGGTGTAGCCAGCAGCCTGTTTCAGCAGGCCCTCCTGGTGTTTCCTAGGCAGGCCAGAAGTTCAAGAATCACGGCCCGAGGTATCTTTGCAATTTGAACCCTTAAGAACACAGATAAGAGGGGCTGTCTGTCCTTGGAGCGGTGTTAGAAATAAGCCTGTTCTGTGACTGGTTGATTGTAATTCAGGTACGGTCTGAGTTAATAATACTGTATCTCAGCTCCAATGCCCAGTAAGGAAAATTTTTAAAAAGCAATCCAAATAGTAAATTTTATCAAAATTTGGTTTACCTGGTTTGCTATTTTTGTTTTGTTTTGTTTTGTTTTGCTATTTTTTATAAGTAGCCATCAGTCATAATGTTTCTGTTTTAGATTTAACTGTATTGAGAGAAATAGAATTTGTGTAAGAACTACATAATATTTACTTATTATGAAGCATAAATATAAAAAGCAATTTTTTCCTATTAAAGAGAATTTATAATATTTAATTTTAATAAAATATATGTGATTTAAAATTATCTCTTATTGTCTTTACATGTGCTAATAAAATATTTGGACATTTTATCAGGAAATTTTGCTAAAATAATATAAGGTGATTTTATTATTTCCCAGCGAGTGCTGCAGTAAAGAATCTTTGAACTGACTGGATATTTGATGCTGTGAAGACATTATTATTTGTGTTTGTATGTGTAAGAGAGGAGATGATACTTTGGGTATGTTCAATAGGGGACATGTTTGTTTTTTTAAAGATAAGGTATAGTTTTACCTGTAAATATTTCAGTATGTATCTGGGATTTGCTTTAAAATAATTGGAATGGGGGTAGTGAGAATTAATACATGGGGGTAGGATGGAAACATGTCAGTCGTGAACTGATGATTGTTGAAGCTAAAGAAGGGGGATTATGGTCTGAATGCTCGTGTGTTTTCCCCCACTCGCCCGTCAGTTCATATGCTGAAATCCTAAAGCCTGGCATGAGGAATCGGGAGCTAGGGCTTTGGGAGGCGCTTCAGCCGTGAGGGTGGAGGTGTCACGCCAAGGCCCCCTCAGCCCTTCCACCCTGAAGATGCAGCCGCTGCCCTGTGGCTCCGGCTCTCACCAGAATGCCGCCACCCTGGTGCCTTACTCTTGGACTTCCCAGCATCCAGAACTGTGACGAGTCAGCTCTGTTGTTTGTCAGCTACCCAGTCTTCCTGAAGGGACTGAGGGCATTTACGAGTATATGCTCTTACGTCTCCTGCACTGGCAGGCAGGCCACTTAGGAAGCCTGAAAGTCTGCTGGTTGACCTCTCGTAACGTAAAACCGGAAAGAAGAAACCAGCATTGACACTAGCTCAGCAGTAGTGAGAGTTTGTGACTTTGATTGACTTTCTCAGATTACAGATGTTATTATAATGTTAATAGAAATTTTTTTCTGAGCAAAAAGCAGTTTTACACATTGCCACTTCCAGGTATAATTTTTCAAATGTGATGTGTGAATAGAAATTAACCAAAGCAAATCAGGATAAGTGATAAAGCGTAAGGTCCATTTCCAGACCCTACGTTTACAACATCTTTTTGATTATGTTTACATTTCTCCCTCTATATATTTAAAGAGACACATTAGCTGAAGATTGTGCTATTTTCAGTGCTTCCTATTTAGTTTTATTAGTATTTCTTTCAATTTTAATAGAAATACTTCCTATTAGTATTTCTTACTATTTAGTTAAACTTACATTACTGCAGTTAAGACTTCCAGAAGATCAGACTTATCCATTCTTCAGGAAATCAACCCTGAATATTCATTGGAAGGACTGATGCTAAAGTTGAAGCTCCAGTACTTTGGCTACCTGATGTGAAGAATGGTCTCATTGGAAAAGATCCTGATGCTGGGAAAGACTGAAGGCAGGAGGAGAAGGAGACGACAAAGGATGAGATGGTTGGATAGCATCAGTGTCTCAATGGACATGAGTTTGAACAAACTCTGGGAGATAATGAAGGACAGGGAAGCCCGGCGTGCTGCTGTTCATGGGGTTGCAAAGAGTCAGACACGACTTAACTGAACAACAACAAAGTTATGAAACTGTAAAGAAACGGCATGTGCCAGTGACATTCCAGTTAAAGCTTTTTATTATCAAATTGTAATAAATTGTTTTAGTTAAAATTTCTACTTTAGGAACATAGTAGTTCTCTAAAAGTGATTTTTCTTAATGTAATAAAAAATTTTTCCTTAAGAAATGATTATACTTTTTAGCCATTACAAAGCCTTGACAAAGCTCTGCAAGATGGTTGATAGACTTTAATTTCTCTTGTGTGCATATTCAAAATTGACTAGAAAGAATTCAGTTGAAATATTTCTAAAGGAAAATTTGAGTTCACAAAAAGGTGAATATAAAAGACATTTGAAGTCAGTTAAATTACTCATGAAAGGTGGGTTTTAGAAAACATGCATAAGAATTATTTGTCACAGCAAAATTCAAATATGTGTTTCCTGCGCTGAGCAGATTGGGACCTACCAGGTAGTAGCTGGTGTGTCTCGTTAGGTCGGGACAGTAAGTCAGAGAGTATTTAATTTAGATTGTGGGCCCGTTCTTGACTCTGTTCAGGACACACGGGGTCCACGGCCTGGGACACTGTTTCTCACACTGAGTGTGGGTGAGAATCATCTGGAGAGCTTGTTAAAAATACAGATTTTGTTTCCAATAGGTCTGAATTGGGACTAAGACACTGCATTCCTGGTGATTTCAGGGCAGGTCCCAAGACCACCAGAGAAGGCAATGGCAACCCACTGCAGTCCTCTTGCCTGGAAAATCCCATGGACGGAGGAGCCTGGTGGGCTGCTGTCTATGGGGTCACACAGAGTCGGACACGACTGAAGTGACTTAGCAGCAGCAGCTGAAGACCACTCTTCAGGAAAGGACAGGATGATCATCGTGATTTAGTATTGGAATCTCTGTGAACTATGGGCTTTAAAGTAATTTTCTCGGGCTTGCAAAATACGGTTGGCTTACAGTTGCTGCTTGCCTCTGCAGGATTTTTGCTGATTGGGTACAAGTGCCCCTTGAGGTGGATACATAGTTGAGCAAGCTCGAGCAAAGGACTCAACTTGTCCTTTGTGAGTTAGGAAGAGATGCCTGCCTGGAACTCTGCACGGGCAGCCTTGAACCTGAGCCCTCACTCGTTCCCTGGACTGACGCGCTTTGTGCGGGACACAGACTTGCAAGTTACTCTGGTGATTCTGCCTTGTTTGACCTCTGAGTACAGAGTTACCGAACAGTATGAAAAGACATATACAAATGACTGTTACATCATATGGTAATATATGTAATTATATATTATATACCAGTGATAATAAAGTCAACTGTTCAGAAAGTATAATAAGCAAAGCAAGAAGTCTTATCTTTTCATATATTGTAATAGTAGGATTTTCCTTTACCATTTTGATATACTTGCTGTAAAAGTTAGTATTGTGGTTTGCACCACAGGTAAACTAAAATGCAGAGTAGATAGGTGTATGTAAGCAACATACTGTTGACCATATTCACTTAGACAACAGCTACATCCACAGATTTGTAATATAGGGAAATGGTTCTCAAATGTATGGTATCAGGCAAAATGAGAAAAATAAGGTAATGTAGTGAGGCCTTAATACTTACAGGTGTATTTACGGAGCTGCTCCTCATCTCTCACTGTTCCTGATGCTGGCGTTGGCATCTCTGTGAAGCAGTGTTGGAGATACATTAGCAGTGCGTTTCTCTGTATGCAGGCATCGTACCCATGCTACTTCAGTTCCTGGGTGGTTTTTTTGGTAAAGGGAGAAACAGCTTCTCTTTGTGGCCATTAAGAAAGGAGAGGAGCACCAGGGCTGAGACTGGTAGGATTTGGAATGAGATAAATAAAACGCTAGCATTCCTTCACTTCCCTCACCTCTCAGAGGCCCTCTTGCCTGTCTCCTAAGTGTCTCAAGCCTTGCCAGCTCTTTGTGGCAGGAGGTCATGAAGATCCCTCTGTGCTGGGAGCAGCCTAGCCTTCAGAGCACCTTGGAGTGCCTGGTGGCCAAGCCCCTGCTCTGCTTTGGCTGCCTGTGTAGCCATTACAAAGCCTTGACAAAGCTCAGTAAGCTGTTTGTACCTCTTTTGAGTCATATTTAAAATCAGGATAACAGTTCAGCCCTGGTGTGGTGCTTGTGTGAGCAGTAAACATCTGGCACAGTGCCAGTCACGTAATAAGCACTCAGCTGCTTTATTGTCCTCATCTATTCAGTAATTTCAGTTGTGTGGGAAGAAGCGGAACAGATTAAATAAAACAGGATTAAATAAAAATTCACATTCCTACCCCAGTTCTGTTTCAGTCCCTCTGTTTGATCTGCTTTCCAGGTAATTCTTTTATTTAAGACGTTACCCTGTGTTATATTCAATACGTTATTCTAAAGATCCCTGCACAGTGACTTCATCTTGAACCTGCCTCAGCCACTCAGATTGATTCTGGGTGCTCACAACACTGTATCCACAATGCCTGACAAAGCACCTTCAGCATGGGGTCAGACCTCAGAGTTTCATGAGATAGCAGTCTTTTTAAAAAGATTGAGAGCAAACATTTGTTCTAGGTCTGTTAGAGAGATCTTAATGGTGAACTCACAAAAATATGAGAAATGAATCATCTGTGAGTATTCTTCCCACAGCTTGTTTAAAAAAAAAGTCAAATGAGCTGTGTTTAAATCAGAATCTCTTATTCTCTGGTATAAAATTCTTTAATTCCACTTTAGAAGTCATAAAATAATGATTCTTTTGAATAAGAAACATAGTTTTTAGGCAGTTTGAATGCTCGTAAGCATAATCTATAAAGTAGAATCATGTATTTTTTACCTTGAATAATTTACTAGGTCATTGAATAAAAATGCTAAGAAACTAACAGTTCCACAATAATTGTGCCATGATCTTAATTCTGAGTGGGGCATTTTTAACTGCGTGTTAGTAGAAGAAAAAACTTAAATGTCCTTGGTAAAACATTATTCACAGCATAAAGACAGGTATAAAGCAGGTCTTACTGAGTCATAATGAACAAATCAGTGTCTGGTGAAACTAGGAAAAATACTAGTATTTAGTATATACTTTTTCCTGATGTAATTTGCATGTGTGGTCAGCTGATAAAATAGACTATTTGACATAGGTTTATTGATGAGAAACTTTCATTTTTCAGTTGGGATGATGTTATCTTCTACCGTCCTTGATTATAATCTTAGATTATAAAAGATAATTAAATTATAAAAGATAATCAAGAAATGACTTATCTGATTTCCTTTGCTCTTTATCATCTGTCTATCCATTCATAATATAGGGGTTTTGTTGTATCTTTTTATTTCATCATTATTTGTTCTAAAGATATTCTTTTCAAGTATGTTATAGCTTTACTGTAGCAAGGCAGGTAATTATTGTCGCAGCCTAAAAGATGCTTGCTTCTTGGAAGAAAAGCTATGACTAACCTAGATAGCATATTAAAAAGCAGAGACATACCTTGCCAACAAAGGTCCATCTAGTCAAAGCTACGGTTTTTCCAGTAGTCATGTATGGATATGGAAGTTGGACTATAAAGAAAGCTGAGCACCGATGAATTGATGCTTTTGAACTGTGGTGTTGGAGAAGACTGTTGAGAGTCCTTGGACTGCTAGGAGATCCAACCAGTCCATCCTAAAGGAAATCAATCCTGGGTGTTCATGAAGGACAAATGCTGAAGCTGAAACTCCCAATACTTTGGCCACCTGATGCAAAGAGCTGACTCACTGGAAAAGACACTGGTGCTGGGAAAGATTGAAGGTGGGAGAAGGGGACGACAGAAGATAAGATGACTGGATGGCATCACCGACTCGTTGGACTTGGGTTTGAGCAAGCTCTGGGAGATGGTGATGGACAGGGAGGCCTGGTGTGCTGCAGTCCACAGGGTCACAAAGATTTGGACACCACTGAGCAACTAAACTGAACGGACTGACAAAGCTACTCTGTAAAGTCAGTTATTCTACTGAATACAGAAACTTCCTTGTTTCCCTCTGCCTGAGATTGAGTCTCAAACCACTTCTCACAACTTCCTGTTCTTACTCTTTTCTATTCAAATGTATATGAATACCTGCAGTTTAAAAAATCATTGTATAAACCTTTTATATGTAATATCCATCCCTCTTTTGTTGTTAGTGTCATTTCCCCTTTCTCTGGTCCTTTTAAAATTCATTCACTGTGGGATGAATTCTGCAGAGCAGCTGAATCTCTTCTCATAGGCTCAGTGCCTCCCTCCTTGCTAAATTCTAGTGTCTGCTTTGGCTCAATGAAGTCATCTCCTCCCTTGATTTTTGCAGTACTGTGCTTATCCCTGAAACATCTTTCTTGGTCCCTTTGCTGGTTTCCTTTCATGCCCCAAAGTCTTTTTCTACAGCTGAGGTTCTAATGCCCCACTTCTATCTCTTTGAAGGTTACAGATTCCCTCAAAGAGGTCTCTGTTAATGATATGAAGGAGTGATTGGTCCAAGTTAGGGACAGGTGATGAGAAAGCAGATCCCTGCCAAAGGGAACACTGCTGTTGGCTTACTTTCATGTGGGAAAAAAAGGAGTTTGCTGTAATCAGATCTTCTAATTAAGGAAAGTGTGAGGACTCTAAACGTTTATATGGAATATTCCAGATTTTGAATATTGGCAGTTAGTTTAAGTTCAGGAATACCCCAGGGAGAGGGAGTTGATGTGACATGCTGGTTGGAAGGGCTTCCATGCTGTGCTAGTGGCAAAAAAAAAAAACCCTGCCTGCAACGCAGGATAGAAAGAGACGCGTGTTCGATCCCTGGGTCAGGAAGATACCCTGGAGGAGGAAATGGCTACCCATTTTGGTATTCTGGCCTGGAGAATCCCATGGACAGAGGAGCCTGCAGTTCATGGGGTCGCAAAGAGTGGGGCACGACTGAAGCGACTTAGCACATGGGCATGCATGCTGGTTGGAGAGGGTTTTTGTGACTGGTACGCTGCACAGCCCTTGGGTTTATAGTCTTCGTTATAATATGCACCACTGTACATACTACACTGCTATACTGTACATACTGTATGGTACATACTATACTGTACTGTACATACTGGACTACTACACTGTACACACCACACTATGCTGTACACACTGCACCGCTACACTGTACACACCACACGGCACACTGCACCGCTATACTGCGCACACTGTACTGCACACACTGAGCTACACTGCACACACTGTCCTACTACACTGTACACTATACCACTGTGCTACTGTGAGCAGTGGTCTTAGAGATTGCCTTAAAGCTGTATTTCACAGCAAGTGCATACCTTGTAATTTATTACATGAATATTGTTTGTGGGTGACAGAAAAGGTTGCTGGAGATGGGAAATAAATGTCCCCTGCCACAACTATTTCTACTTCTACTATTTCTTCTACAGCCCATTCTTCTTTTTTCAAAAAATCCAGTGAGTCTGATTAGGTAGGAACCTACCAAATATGTTTCTCTTTCAGATTCTCAGAGACTCTATAATCTTATCCTTACATTACCAAACTGTATTTCCCACTAGGGTAGTTACTCAGTTCAGTTCAGTTCAGTCGCTCAGTCGTGTTCAACTCTTTGCGACCCCATGAACCGCAGCACGCCAGGCCTCCCTGTATATCACCAACTCCCGGAGTCCACCCAAACCCATGTCCATCGAGTCGGTGATGCCATCCAGCCATCTCATCCTCTTTCGTCCTCTTCTCCTCCTGCCCCCAATCCTTCCCAGCATTAGGATCTTTTCCAATGAGTCAACTCTTCACATGAGGTGGCCAGAGTATTGGAGTTTCAGCTTCAACATCAGACCTTCCAATGAACACCCAAGACTGATTGCCTTTAGGATGGACTGATTGGATCTCCTTGCAGTCCAAGGGACCCTCAAGAGTCTTCTCCAACACCACAGTTCAAAAGCATCAATTCTTCGGCGCTCAGCTTTCTTCACTGTCCAACTCTCACATCCATACATGACTACTGGAAAAACCATAGCCTTGACTAAATGGGCCTTTGTTGGCAGAGTAATGTCTCTGCTTTTCAATATGCTATCCAGGTTGGCCATACCTTCCTTCCAGGGAGTAGGCGTCTTATACTCCAAATTACTGTTGTTGTTCAGTCGCTAAGTCATGTCTAACTCATTGCAGTACCAAGGACTGCAGTGAGCCAGGCTTCCCTGTCCTTCATTATCTTCCTGCACTTGGTCAAACTCATGTCCATTGAGTCAGTGAAGCCATCCAACCATCTCATCCTCTGTTGTTCCGTTCTCCTCCCGCCTTCAGTCTTTCCCAGCATCAAGGTCTTTGCCATTGAGTCGGCTCTTCACATCAGGTGGCCAAAGTATTTGAGCTTCAGCATCAATATCAGTCCTTCCAATGAATATTCAAGGTTGATTTCCTTTAAGATTGACTGGTTTGATCTTGCAGTGTAAGGGACTCTCGAGTCTTCTAGCATCAAAGTTCGAAAGCATCAGTTATTTGGTGCTCAGCCTTCTTTTTGGTCTAACTGTCACATCCATACATGACTATTGGAAAAGCCATAGCTTTGAGTAGATGGACCTTTTTTGGCAAAGTGATGTCTCTGCTTTTTAATATGCTGTCTAGGTTCATCATAGCTTTTCTTCCAAGGAGCAAGAGTCTTTTAGTTTCATGGCTGCAGTCACCATCTGCAGTGATTTTGGAGCCCAAGAAAGTTAAGTCTGTCACTGTTCCCATTGTTTCCCCATCTACTTGCCATGAAGTGATGGGACAGATGCCACGATCTTTGTTTCTGAATGTTGATTTTTAAGCCAGCTTTTTCACTCTCCTCTTTCACTTTCATCAAGAGGCCCTTTAGTTCCTCTTAGCTTTCTTCTATTATAATGATATCATCTGCATATCTGAGGTTGTTGATATTTCTCCCAGCATCCTTGATTCCAGCTTGTGATTAAACTGGCCCTACATTCTGCTTGCATATGGGCTTCCCAGGTGGCACTAGTGGTAAAGACCCCATTTGCCAGTGCAGGAGAATTAAGAGACCTTGGTTCAATCCCTGGGTGGGAAGATCTCCTGGAGAAGGGCATGGCAACCCACTCTAGTATTCTTGCCCAAAGAATTCTATGGACAGAGGAGCCTGGAGGGCTACAGTCCTTAGGGTCATGAAAGAGTCAGACACAACAGAAGTGACTAAGCACACACGCATGCCACACACGCATGCACTCTGCACATAAGTTAAATAAGCAGGGTGGCAATATACAGCCTTGACATGTTCCTTTCCTAATTTTCAACCAATCCATTTTTCCATATCTGGTTCTAACTCTTGTTTCTTGACCTGCATAATAGTTTTCTGAGGAGGAAGGTAAGGTGGTCTGATATTCCCATCTCTAAGAATCTTCCACAGTTTGTTGTAGTCTACAGTCGAAGGCTTTTGCATAGCCAATGAAGCAGAAGTAGATGTTTTTCCAGAATTCCCTTTCTTTCTCTAAAATCCAACAGATGCTGGCAACTTGATCTCTGGTTCCTCTGCCTTTTCTAAGTAGAGCTTGTACATCTGGAAGATCTCGGTTCATGTCTGGTTAAAGCCGAGCTTGAAAGATTTTGAGCATGACCTTGCTAGCATGTGAAATGAGTGCAGTTCTACAGTAGTTTGAACATTCTTTGACTGTACCCTTCTTTGAGATTGCAATGAAAATTGATCTTTTCCAGTCCTGTGACCACTGCTGAGTTTTCCAAATTTGCTGGCACATTGAGTGCAGCACTTTCACAGCATCATCTTTTAGGATTTGAAATAGCTCAGCTGGAATTCCATCACCTCCACTAACTTTGTTTGTAGTGATGCTTCCCAAGGCCCACTTGGCTTCACACCGCAGAGTGTCTGGCTCTAGGTGAGTGACCACACCATTGTGATTATCTGGGTCATCAAGACCTTTTTTGTATAGTTCCTTATTTGTGTATATTTGCCACCTCTTTTTACTTTCTTCTGTTTCTGTTAGATCCTTGCCATTTCTGTCCTTTATTGTGCCCCTCTTTGGATGAAATGGTCCCTTGATATTTCCATTTTGGAAGGTGCCGTATTACTGATCATGTCTCTTGGCCATGTCATTTCCTTCTACTCTTCCAGCACCATCCCCTGGCCCCTGCCCCAGTCTTAGTAGCCCAGTTTCAGGCTTTCCAGAAATCTTCTTTGTGGAAGATTTTTTTTTTCCTTTTATGTTGGTTTTAAAACCAACACATTAAACACACACAGAGACACATTTTTAAACCCTTCACTTGTATTTGTATTGCCATCAGATGAAGAAGGAAGTGCAATTTATTTTTTATTATTAGGTACAAATTTCCATATTTAATTCAGTTTCAGAAGTCATGCAGTGTTTTTCTTTCCAGCTGAGATACATTGCCCTTAGGTGATAAGAAAGGTTTGAAGTGTAATCTGTGTGGTAGATCCATCATCTGCGTAAATGTGGGGTGCTGCCTTTCCAGTGACGAGTGTGGCATTTTAAATCTACAGAATTACTATTCTTCTCAGACTCCAGACACTTGGAATAAAACAGAAGTCAGTCAGTGAACCAGGGTCACACAGCTTATCCCAAGGGCTGGAAGCAGAGCTGAGTAACCTAGTCTGCCAAAGCCTGTGGAGGGACAGTGACCCCTCCTGGCCCTCCAGAGCCCCGTGGTTCTCCTCACGGGGATTTTTAATCCTGCTGTTCTTGCCACATCCTGACCATTATAGTGGCTATGCTTTTACTCTTACCTGAGCCCCCTCTGTTGAATATAACATACGAGCTGGTCCAGCCAGGGCGCTGGGTTTGTCGGCGCCTCTGCTCTTCAAGGGTCCCCTTGTCTTCACTCCTTGACTGTGGAGCAGTATCATCTCTACTGCTCAACAGCTGACACTGTCATCCATGGAGGGATTGACATTTTATGTTCAATGTAGGGAATGTTTGACTGACTTCACTGTTTACTTTAAGAACAAAACTAACCTTGAACATGTCAAAGATGTCAGCATGATGACATTGTTGCAAAAGGTTTAAATATTTTCAAATAAAGATAATTGGGATCAACCTTAGAAACATAGAGACCTTTAAAATTTTTAACACTCAAAAACCCACTGTTTTATGCCACATTGTAAATCAACAATTCTAAAGTTTATTTTTGTCTCAGGACTTCACAGTCATAAAAAGTTTTGGATTATATCTGTTGATATTTGCTGAATTAGGAATTTAAACACATTTAAAATACACTCAATTTTTTAAAAGAGCAATAGTAAACCCACTCTATGTTAACATAGATTTTATGAGAAATTTGTTAATTTAAACATATTCTGAAAAAAAAATTCCCTTGAAGAACAGCATTATTTCACATCTTTGGAAATGTCTTTAAATGTCTGACTTACTAGACCACAGCTGAATTCTGGTTTTGTAGTCTGTTGTTCTGTGTTGTTTTATTGAAGTATATGAAGAAAATCCTCACACACATATATAGTTGGAAAAAGGAAGAATGCTTTAACAGAGTGTTCAGATAATTGTGGATATTCTTCTTTGATCATATACCAAAAGTTTAGAAATAGTGATTTTTATGCATTAATTGCAATGTAGAATCTAAAATCACATCAGTGAACTTTTCATACTATGTTACATTAAGATTCACTGATCTGTCTTATACTTTGCATGCATGCGTTTGTTCCCTTACTCACTGGGAGTGTGTGTATGCACACACATTTAATCTCTGCTTTTTTCTTGTATTTTCAACAATCCTTTTACCCATGCGGGATTTTGTGACGTGACGTTTTGGTCATTTGGGCATTACTGGCACTCTTGCGTTGTGCAGACTTTCCAAATGTTGATGGATTTCATTATGCAGTATCAAAACTTTGAGCTCTCTAACATCACCACTGACCACAGCAGGAAAGTGGTTTAAGTATTGGCAGCAGATGTGGTTTCCAAAATTCTGATTTTTTGCTTGGGAAGGTCAAATTTTATTATTGGCAACCAGTACTTTGATTCTCTTGATATGACAGGCTCATTCAGTTATTGTTTTAGATAATACCTGCTATATACCCAAGTCTGAATTGACATATCAGTCAGTCATTCTTTCAAGGAAGAATGGTGTTCCGTGGAACAAGTAGCTGGTCCAGGCTGCAGCTCCAGCAGACACACGGTGCTTCGCTTCAGCACCGCCGCCGCGCTTGTATGCAGTAGGAAGGCCTCGTGCGCGCTCAGGGGCCGACACTTAGCGCTGTAACGGTCCGTGCTGCCTCACCAAGAACAGATGGCGCTGGTCAGCTCTTCCTCTTTACCTTCTTTACCGTTTGGTGCCATCGTTTACACTTTGGGATGCGACACCGACAGTTTACCCGCTGTGGTGTTTGCGTCCTCGTTATTAGTGTCAGTGGTGATTAGTTAGTGCGGCAAAGACAGGCAAGTGCAGGCTTAGTTATGAGGCTCTGAGATGCAGTCTCTTATTACGAGCTAGTTTTGACCTCATCAGCCCTCTGAAAGTGTCTCTGAGATGTTCAAAAGTCTGTGGACCACACTTTGAGAACTGCATTTATATCTCTTGTAGGAGACAGTATTTAATATTTTCTTTTCTTTTGACATATAAAATATAACCATTCTTTTATCTTCCTCATTTCATTTACTTTGCTCTGCTCTAAGAACATTACTGTGAAAAGCTTTGTCATTTTCTAACCCTAGGCCTTTGTTGTTATTTGTTCAAAAGATAATACTATCATAGTAATAATTATGCTTGGATGAGCCTTCAGAAATTAATGGTAGGTGAAAAAAAAAAGAGACTGAAAATGGCATTTAGAAGAACTTTTACTAGAAACCTACCTAGCCACTGAAGGAGTTAAAGTTTTAAGTATGTTTTCATTTTATTGAAATAATAACAGTTGAGAATCAGCTGCTTTGTGTGCCCAGATCTAATTCCAAAGCTGTCTGTTCTGTTATCCTTAGCAAATCATTTGAGCTTTCTGTGCCTCCACTCCCTTAACAGCTGTAATTCTGGGATGTATGTCGGAGAACAGAAGTGAACTTCCATGGAAGGAAGCACAGTCCTTTCTTTAACCCCCAACAATGTAAGGGTTTTTCCTTAAACCCCTTTCCACACCCCCACCCCGGCCCAGGACATGGGTTCATGTATTTTCAGAAATGAATTGTGTCTGTCTGAATGTTAAACATCTATCGAAGAAGGTAAAACTATTCTGGTCCAGATTATAGATATCAGTAAGATTCCAATCAAAACACACCAAAGAGGTGAATAAATCTTCTAGTTACAGCCCTTCGTTTTTTGCTGCAAATGTCCCTGTTGCTCGGTGTCTCTGGTTTCTGGCCAGACAGGTGCATACTCTCTCCACTTCGCTACTCCTGGTTGACTTCCTTACAGCCCTGCCATTCCATCTGGAATGGCAAGCAGTGAGCCAGTGGATTCTGCAGGGCAAGGGCCACCAGCCAGCCGTGGACGCCGCGTTCCGAGCCCCACTCAGCTCTGCGCGCACTATGTGGAAGGGTTTTGACTATTTTTCCATGAATCCAGATACTCTATAGATACAAGTTATTAAATTTTAGATACTAGATTTTAGGTATTCTTTAAACTAGATTAAAGAACATTAACTCATCAAGAAAATTAAACAAGTCTTAATTGTTTGGCTTAACTAAGGAAAACTGACACTTTTTCAGTGCTTTTGTGGGAATTCTGTTAATAAAGATGTGATATGCTTTGAAATGCCAGAAAAGCAGCAGAGAAGCTGACCTTTAGGGAGTACGCTAATTTGGAGGTATTTGGGGTAGAAGTGGTGCTCATATTTGATCAGATTTGTCCTGTAAGACATGTAACATTCTGTCCCCTCTTAACAGTGTGTGAATTAAAAAAATAGCATACTTACCTTTCTCTGTTGTGAATATCTTTTCTGAGTATATTAATAATAGTTTTTCCTCTGTGTATATAGTCTTTCTTCAAGTTGCTCTGTCTTTTTTTTAATGTTCAGTAGTTCTTGTCACTTGTCTGTATTATGGGCCAGGTTTCTGAAATCTGCTAAATCATTGTTGCTAGTTTATGTGCTTTCCAGCTTCCCAAATTTAATGCTTTTGCCTCTTTCCCCCTTACCTCCAGAGTGATGTATTTATGCATTTTTACAAGTTTTTCTCTGTCACTTTAGTAGGGCTTTGTAAGGGAACAAATATTAATGTGTTCTCTTTCTATCTTTACTTTGATGGAAATAAGGAAATTACCTTTTCTTATTTAAATGAAGGAATTTATACTGTTTTCATTTCAAACCGGAAGTTGAGTTCAGCAAGCAAGTACTAAACCATCACAGTGGTTTAAAAAATAGTTATTAAAAATATTTTGCAGGTTCTATAAAGTCATCTTATGGCTTCTGTAATGTTGTTTGTGGATTATCATGGGGTGTTTTTGTTAAAAGGTTACAGGGTTTTTTTAAAGATTAAAAAAAAAGGTTACAGGATTTTTTCACTGTTAGAATTATTTTTAAAGCACATTTTTATTTACAAAGTGAATTAGGGCATTCTCAGTGAATTAAATAGAAATGGCTATCTTAACACTCTGTACCTTAGCCGTAAATCACAATTAGGAAGAGATTTGCAGGAGCACAGGAGTAGTTTGGTTCTGGACATGTTTACCTTTACATATGTGCACACTTCTCCTGACCTATCAAGTGGCTCCTTCTAGGAAGGTGAGTTTCAAAAATAAAACTCTCTTGAGAGTTTTTACAGATTCCCTCAAGTACAAGTGACCTTGGGATGACCAGTGGCGTGTCCATAGGTGATGGAATCAGAGTTTGGTTTAGATCGTAACTCCATTACCTGTTCTGACAAAGCAGAACGTGGTTATAGTAACCTTGCCTTTAGATTGCCATCAGGATTGTGTGTGTGTTCAGGCACTCAGTCGTGTCCAACCCTGCGACCCCATGGACTGTGTAGCCCACCAGGCTCCTCTGTCCATGGGGCTCCCCTGGCAGGAGCACTGGGCTGTCAGTCCCTTCTCCAGCCATCAGTACTAACGTGGTGAGACGCGCACAGAGCCTGGAGTGAACCAGGCGCTTTGACGCTGGCTTCTTTCCCTTGCAGGCCTGCAGCCCAGCTTTTCCTTCGAGGGTGCTGGATGCCGTCATTTTCTCGTTTTGTGTGGTCTGCTCACACTGGTGTGGTCATCCCTCAGTGTGAAGAGTCCATCCCATGCTAGACTGCAGTGAGTTGAATTAACAGTAAAAGTGAAAGAGGATTTTATACAAGGGGGTGTTGTTTTTACAGTGATAAATGTTCAGGTGATGGCAGTAATTTTGCTATCTTTGACAGTCATTATAAAAATTTTACCGTGCCTTGTATTAAAAAAAAAAATTGAGTCTTTTTCATTTGAAGACAGAATTGTTCCTGTTAGACACATGGCATCTGTTAGTCTCTCAAATTTGCTGTGATTTGGAGAGATCACGGGAATAGTCACAAAAGGGAACACAGACAGCTTGGGTGCTAGGTGTGATTTCATGTACCTCCTAATTCATTCTGTGGCAGCTGTGTCTTCTGCATGAAGTGTTGGAGCTGTGATGATGAAGAAATGTGTGTTATTTATTGCTGCATAACAAACTACTCCAAATACTTACTGTCTCATAGTTTCTGTGAGTCAGGATTTGGGCTCAGCAGTTGGGCCAGGTTTGGTTTGCGGCTCACTCATGGGGTTGCTGACTGACCATCTCCTGAAGGTGTGACTGGGGCTCGAGGGTCTACTTTCAGGGCGGCTCAGTCATGCTTGCCGAGGTGGTGCTGGGTGCTTTCAAGAGGCCTCCTTTTTCCGCACACAGGTGCCTCCACAGGTTCCGTGAGTTGTCCCCAGGACACAGTGCTTTAATTCCCCCAGACAGGCTTTCAGGAGGGAGGGAAGGGCAAGGAGAGGGGCAGGTGGGGAGAGGGAAGGGGCTGTCTCAGCAGACTGCCTCATAGGTCACGTCCTTTTCCCTGAAGCCAGTCACTAAGCCTGGTCCGCCTGCAGCAGGAGGGCCGTCATAAGACGCTAGCTTTGAAGTCATGGACATATATTAAAATCACCACAGTCAAATATCTTTCTCTTCAGATACTCAGTTTCATAGGTAACTTTAAACTATAGTCACATCTGTAACCGTAGTTTAGTGTCATCTGCCTCTCAGTCCCAGTCTCTGCTGTCAGCACCAAAATGAAACAGGAAGAGTGCTGTCAAGGGTGACATACACCACGGCGTGGCCTCTTTGAAGACTGTTAATTTAGCATTTTTGACTTGGGTGTCCTTCCTTTTTCTCAAATTCAGAGTATCCATAATCTGACCCACTGAACACATCCTCAAACCAGCTCTCTCCCCTTGCTGTTGTCACTGATGACAGTTTTTCTTCCATCACCTTGATCTGCGGCTGAGCCCTTCATAGGCAGGCCTCTTGAACAGCTTACACCCCCCGGCGCAGTCTGCCTTTCTCACGTCCTGATCCCGTCTTGCCCGTCACTGCCCTGTGACTCAGGACAGACTCAGTGCCCAGGTATCGTACGGCTCTGAGATCTGCTCCTAGCTTCTCCAATTTTTATTTTTTCTAAACCTACTTCACTACTCCTTTCTGTTGAATTGCAGAGATTCTACCACAGAAAGATAGTAGTAAATGTTCCTAGTATGTTGTTTATGGGTTAAAAGTCAAGTCCTATAGCTGAAGACTTCTCTGAGACCTAAATGTCCAGAGGGAGAGGATAGTGCCACCTTGACTCCTTTGTGGAGAGGCTGATGGAGGGAGGGTGGGGAGGGGAGAGGAGGGAGACAGGACTCTTCAGGTGATGGAGAGGGGACCTCGATTGACAGGAGGCGTGTGGGAGCACCTACTGAGAGTGGGGAGGGGAGAGGAGGGAGACAGGGCTCTCAGGTAATGGAGAGGGGACCTCACTGACAGGAGGCGTGTGGGAGCACCCACCGCTTTGTGGGGAACCAGCTGGTGATGTCACTGCTCCCCTGACTGGTGGCGCGCTTCTCAGGAAGAGAGCCTTGGGCTATCCCCTGGGCGCGGACAGGACGGGGGATGTGGGGACCACCAGTGAGCAGAGTCCGCAGCTGCTTCTGCAGCTTTAGTCAGATGGCTCACATTTTCAGGACTTTAGTTTGTTTATCTGGGAAAGTCTGGGAAAATAAATGAGTTGGACTAGGTTATTTCCAGTGCTAACATATGCCTTTGGAAAGGAACTTAGATGTAACTGAAACAATTGAATTTCTCTATTTTCTTAAACAAGTTTCCCTGGTTTATTTTTTTAATTCCATAAAAACAACTTCAGAGACGTGTTTGCAACATTTACTAATATTTCCCTTTGGTTGATTCTCTATGATGTACCCTTACTAAATGGAAGCCAATATGAAATCAGATTATGCTATTAAAACTGAAGTTGCTGTTAACATATATTTTAAAACATATATTTATTTTTATTTAAAAAAAAAAAAAGAAACACCCAAACTGGAGAAAGGGCGTGGTTACCCACTCCAGTATTCTTGCCTGGAGAATCCCACGGTCAGAAGAGCCTTGCAGGCTACAGTCATGGGATCACAAAGAGTCAGACATGACTTTGCAACTAAGCATGCATGCTCTTTTATAAAAAAAACACATTCTCATCAGGTTATAATTTGAAAATATTTATTAAAGAAACACTTTCCAAACAGGCAAGAAAGAGTTAAAATGGCCAATATATCTGTGTTAACAATCTGCTTATCTGCTGTCTGGGTAAATTAATATTTCCTTGTGTAGTTTTGAGGGTTAAGATCGCATTCCATTGTGCCAGTTGTTAAAAAGTGTCTTCATGACAGAGAAGAAGATACTTTAATTTTGAGAAGTCAGTGAACATTAAATGGAGAGAAACTGATAGTCTGTTACTTTGTAGAGAATAAAGGATCTTCAAACCATGATTTCTTATTTTATAACTGTAAAGCAAATTGATATTATGATTAATCTAAATTGACCATGTTAAGCAAAATTGATCGAAGCCTGGTTTTATGAACTTATTAATCTTCCATAATAAACAGGAAGGCATTGGGTGTGTTGTTTTCTGCTCTTTCCCGGCCTTAGCCTGGTGACCTTGCTGGTCTGAACCGGGCCTGGCCGTTCAGCCGGTGCTTGGGCTCTTGATACCGGTGAGCACAGCCTCCGTAAGTGCTGTGCTCCTCTCCCTCCAACCCTGGCGCAGCGACACTGCGGGGTGCTGACCATGGACACACGGCTGCTGGGCTTTCTTAGGTGTTCCAGCGCGGTGGGGTCTCAAACAGCCCTGACCAGAAGCGGCCTTCCCTCTGTGCAGAGCCCTCCGCGGCGCCTGGCCCGCAGGCACGGCCTGCACTCGTGGTGGGCTCAGAGAAGGCACCGTCCTGCTAACCTGGGCTGCCCCACGCCTGGCGCAGAGGATCCCTGCGGCCTGCAGCGCTCGGCCACTGACCCGCTCCGTCCCTCGCACCTCCCGAGGAGCCCTTAGCCCTGCCGCGCGGCTTCCCTCTCTCTGCCCGGTCCTTGTCTCCGGGGCTAGGCTCAGTGACAGCCCCCGCGCTCTTCACGCCTCCTCAGCTGCGATGTCTAAGTCTGGGCCCGTCGTAGGCCGTGGTCGCTGCTGTTCTGGTTCAGCTCCATCACGCTGTCCCCGGCTGAAGGTGTGGAGATCAGCGGCCGTGCAGTCACGGAGCTGAGCCGCCGGATGGAGGGACCTTGCTCTCCCGTCCCCAGCCGAGGCGCCTGCTCGGTGGCCTTCAGCCCCGAGACCACTCTGTTCAGGCGTCTCATGCAAAGGGATCCTCCGTGCTTTTTGCGACTGGCGTCTTTGCTTTAACACAAGGCCCTCAAAGCTCACTGTCCGAGGAGGTGGCACGTTTGCCCTGCGTTCAGCCATAGACTGGCAGCCTGGACTGTCCTTCCCGAGTCCTCTCAGGAGACACGGCTCTGGTCTTGAGCACAGTGTTCAGTGGTTGAGCTGGGTGTTCTCCCTGCCCTGGTGTCCTGCCAACGCTGCGTTTGCCATCGCCACACTCCGCGGGCAGCTTCTCCGTTCCTGTAACCAGTGCTGTAACCAGTCACCGCAGACGGGGTGCCTGAGTGGACACGTGTTGTCTCACAATTCTGAAGCCCGGAAGTCCAGAACCAAGGTGTCCGCAGGGCCAGCCCACCTGAGACCACAGGCAGGGACACTTGCGGCCTCTCCCAGCGGGCAGTGCTGGCTGCCGTCCCTTGGCGTGCGCCTGCGTGCCCACCCCGGTCTCTGCGTGCACACGCTGGTCTCTGCGTGCCCACGGTCTCTGCGTGCACATGCTGGTCTCTGCGTGCCCACCCCAGTCTCTGCGTGCACACACTGGTCTCTGCGTGCCCACCCCGGTCTCTGCGTGCACACACTGGTCTCTGTGTCTTGCGTCACCGCTGTGGGTGTGCGTCCACTTTCTCTCTGCTTATGAGGATACCTGGCGTAGTGGATTAGGGGCCACGCTAATGAGCTTCTCTTTAACTTGGCTACATCTGCAAAGACCCTGTTTGCAAATGAGGTCCCAGCACGATGGTTAGGACCCCAGCCCTCGGAAGGAAGAGGCCGTTCGACCCCTCCCGTAGCTGGTCGCTCTCTGTGATAAGCGTGCTCGGGGGAAGAGCAGGCTGCGCATCCTGTGGCTGGCTTGGTGGCCAGCATCAGGGCGCTGCCGGTCTCTGCGGCTGGCCCGGACGCCCTCCTGGGCTCATGGGGAGGGGCCTGCCCTTCACCAGCTTTCCACCCGCGGCTTCCCTGTAAGGCAGGAGGTGTATGTGCTTGTGTGTGAAGGGGGCGGGCGCTGACCCTGCCGTCCAGCATGAGTCCCCCACAGCACAGATCTAGTCATGGGAACCAGGAGTGGCAGGACAGGGGCTGCCTGGTGCCACCCTCTCCTCGTGGGTCTTCTGTGGTCCAGAACCGAGGCCGTGGGAGTTGCTGGTGTTCGCCGACTGGCACCTCCGCTGCGCCACCAGGAACCTGCGTGGACCTGCCTGCTGGAACAAGTCTTCACAGCGCAGCTTTGGGGGAGCAGTGGTCTGGCTGGAAAGCCGTGGCCTTCCTCTGCTATTACAGAGCATTCATGGGTTTTATTAAATAAATGCATTGCAGTTTGTGGCAAGCCTTTTGATTGCTCTCCTGGGACTCTGAATCCTTGTCTTTGCTAATTTTTGCCAGATTAATAAATGGTGTGGAGGAAAAGGGTGAAGGTTCTCCCAGCTCTTCACACAGCCATTCTAGAAAATCTTGCCCCTTCACTGCTTGTAGAGCAGCATCTTTGAGGGCGGGGCGGTGAGGCAGACACAGGGTCGGGTGACAGGCAGCTGCTAGGGGAGCTCAGGCCAGAGAGGAGTCGCTGGTGCCATTTTTCAACGAAATCAACCTTTGAAAATTTTTACAGTCTTTGTTAAAAGGATTGAAATCATTTCTTACTTGATTTAATAGCCTCCTTTTTCTACCTACAGAGAAAACATTTAGAAATAAATGGTTAGAAAGAATCCTCAATGAAGTTTCATTTCAGCAAGTGAAGTTTTGCCTGGGCTGTTTGACGGGCTAATTATATAGGTTAAGTCCTCATTTCATTGAAAGCTGGAATTTTTCATAATGAACTTGTAGCACCTCTCTTTCGTGGTTATTTGTTTGATGTAAGTGTCACTATCTGGGCTGCAAACTTTTTTGTCTGACTCAGTTAGTTGAAAGGACCAGCAAGATATCCTGAAAGCTTTTAAAACCTCTGAATGTATTTGTTGGGTTAGCATTTTTGTAGTGATGAGTTTTAACTAAGCTGAGCCCTGTGACTCAGTGGTAAAGAAACTGCCTGCCAAGCAGGAGACACGAGTTCGATTCCTGGGTTGGAAAAATCCCCTGGAGAAGGAAATGGTGACCCACTCCAGTATTCTTACCTGGGAAATCCCGGTGAACAAAGGAGCCTCGCAGGCTACAGTTCATGGGATCGCAAAGAGTTGGACATAATTTAGCTACTGAACAACAGGAGCAACAGAGCTGAGCTGTTTAAGAGATTTCTAAAACTGGAAGCTGTTGTAAATTTCGGTTCTTTCTCCCAGACTGAAGTACTGGGAGATCACTCTGACACTCATCAATAATGAGAGATAATCACAAGGTACTTCTTAATGTTTTCTGTGAAGCTCTGTAGGCTTTGTGCCTTGCTTTACATTTACAGAACTCTTAACTGCCTCTCTGCATATGTTTGTTTATTACTGATTCTTTTCATTAGAATTTTAGATGTTTGAAACTTAGATTGTTTAGTCCCACCCCATCATTTTGATGAAGTAACTGAAATACTTAGAGATTATTAAACTATCTAAGCCTTAGAATTTAAGATTTCATATTTAACTACAAAGGCTAGAAGGAAACGGTGACACTTCCCAAAGCCATGGAGCAATGTGTAGTGTTCCTTTTTCAGGAAGCCAGTAGTCACGGATGGATGTGAGAGCTGGACTATAAAGAAAGCTGAGTGCCGAAGGATTGATGCTTTTGAACTGTGGTGCTGGAGAAGACTCTTGGCAGCCCCTTGGACTGCAAAAAGATCCAACCAGTCCATCCTAAAGGAAATCAGTCCTGAATATTCATTGCAAGGACTGTGGCTGAAGCTGAAACTCCAATACTGTGGCCACCTGATGTGAAGAACTGACTCATTTGAAAAGGCTCTGATGCTGGGAAAGACTGAAGGCAGGAGGAGAAGGGGATGACAGAGGATGAGGTGGTTGGATGGCATCACCGACTCGATGGCCATGGGTTTGGGTGGACTCAGGGAGTTGAGGGTGGACAGGGAGGCCTGGAGTGCTGCCGTTCATGGGGTTGCAGAGAGTCAGACAGACTGAGTGACCGACTGAGCTGAAGAACTACCATGTACTCTTTTTAGAACAGAGCAGAGCAGAGCAGAACAGCATAGAATATGTGGTACCTATTGTTTTGTTGAGCATTAATTTTTCATCTACTTGCCCAATAATTTGATTCTTAGGCTTAACTAAGCCAGAGGCCTATTTTTTTTCCTTAGTGAAAAGCATTTCCTTGTCTTTCTCAACATTGTTGTTTCAATAAATCATAAATGGCTGTCAACAGCTAATATAAATGTAAGATATTATCTATGCACCTCATTTAAAATATTTTACGATTCACAAATCAGAAATTCACTCAAGATTTACTAGGTCTCAACAAATTACAATTTGCTGTGTTTATTGCTGTATATTAATAAAGAAACTGTACTTTTACATTTGATCCTTATAGCCACTTGATGAAGGTAGGCTGGACAACCTTTATTATTTCTATTTTATAGATGGAGAAACTGAATTTTGAAGTTTAACTTGCCTCAATTTTATGACCTTAATGATTGACTCCATGTCACTGATTGTTCATGGTAGCATTATCTTATTTCTTCCAATGACTGCAAAAGTCTTACTGATTTTTATTTTAGTGAATTTAAGAGGAATAATCTGTTATTTGGCTTGCCCCCAGAGCTCGCCCAGGAGGGAGGGATTACAAGTTAAACTCCTCTGAAGGCCAGGATTCCTTTCCTCTTCCTTTCAGCAGACTTCTGCCCTTCTCCCAGTCTTAGCTCAGATGCCACCTTCTCTGCGCAGCCTGCCTTTATTCAGAGGGGCCCGTCTTGTCCTCCTTTGCACTCTCTGTGGTGCTGGGTGCCTGCCCCGCCTGATGCAGTAGTATTTGTTGGCACCACGACTGAGCCTCCTTGAAGGCGAAAATTGTGATGCGCTTCTGCACTTCTCCAGGACCTCGTGTGAACCATAGTGTGAAGCTCAGTCAGTGTTTTCAAAATAAATGGGTGGGACTTCCTGGCGGTCCAGTGGATAGGAATCTGCATGCCTGTGCCGGGGACACAGGCTCCGTCTCTGGTCTGGAGAGACCCCACACGCCTTGGGGCAGCTGAGCCTGTGCTCCATAGACAGGGAAGCCGCCTCAGAGAGTAGCCCCTGCTTGCAGCAGCTAGAGAAAGCCTGCGTGCAACAGCGAAGACCCAGCGTCGCGAAAGCTGAGTGCATCTGTCCAATGCGTGGGAGAGTGACTGTGCAGGCCCAGCGGTGTGGCCCTGTGACTCTCGCTGACTGCAGCGCTAGGAGTTTGGCTGCTCCCCGCTTGAGGTTTCCTTGTGTTTTGATGCATCAGAACTCTGAAGGCCTCGGGTTTTGCTGGTTCAGTTTATTCCTGCTCTACTTCATCTCTTAGGGTTAACTGGGACGTGAATCAAACAGTCTCATTGTAATGTTGCCTTAGTTGAACCTGTGATTTTACTAAAAACAATAAGTATTGTTCAGGACATTTAATTTCTTACACAGTGAAGCTTTGTTGTTTGAATGACATATTTGTCTAAATGGGTTTAAAAAGAAGCATCTTAGCTAAAGCCCGATGACCACACAAGCGAGTTCAAGAAAGAGCAGAGTTCCTTGGGAAACATGAAGAGAGTTAAATGTAGATACGTCCAGAAAGGTCTGGTTTGGGTGTGATGAACCCACTCGTGGGTTTCCTGTGCTTCCCACCTCTGCCTTCTGGCAGCAAACCAGTCCTGCTGTTTATAAGCTGCAGTACCAGGAAGTGGAAGAGGAAACGAGGTTCCCATCCTTCAGCCTTGTCATTTATTAGCAGATTCTTAAAATTTTATGTGTGAAAAAGAATGAAAGTAGTTAGGTTATTTGTACCTCATCCCTATTATTTCTGCCTCCCATTATCATAGATAACAGTGACTTATCTGTAATTGACTAAAATTTCAATAAAGAGAAGTAGTTAAGAAATATTTCCTCAAGATTTTTTTTTTTTCTTTCCCATTTTTCTCTTGGGAAAAGTATTAAAAAGAAAAAAAGACTGAAGTGGATTTTGATGACTTCTTTACTATGGTGTTTTGTTAAATTGTGTTTTCTATAATGAATAGTAGACTTGGCTCAGTTTTGAATTACAGGAAGTGGCACATATGATAAAGACTGTGGTTTTTTTATGTCTGTTCAACATTTCAAGGTGGTATTGAAATGAAACTGTAAATATTTTAACAACACCAATTGCTTTTGCCACTAACCAGGATTAGTCCTAGTGAAAGCTAGATCTGCTGATACAAAGTTAATGTGAATCAGGGTCCTTATTTAATATCAGGTAAACTTTAGCAGTTTTGAGTCTGCTGGGCACACATTCATTTTGTTCCCAGGAATACAAATATTAAAATATGTAAATATATACATTTAATAATAAAACGTGTTTTATGTTTAGTAAATATGCATGAAGCAGTAATATATTGAAAAGCAAATGAAAACATTCAATTTGTATAATCTTTCCACAATTTACATACCAGTCTGACATTGGCTGAAGGAAGGAGACCAGTTCTTCAGATTATTAAACTGTCTGGAATATACCATGCTTTGTAGAAGCTTCTTCTTGAATAGTGGTAGCTATTAAGATTTTACTGTTAGAATTTGAACACAGTTAGATCGTTTAATAGTCTGTACAGAACATTAAAACGTATTTTATAGGATAGCCCAAGTAATTTCCATTTTCGTTCTTTTCTTGGGTTTTTAAATCCAGAGCAGTAGATTTACAAATTTAGCCTTTGTCCAAAGGAGTAAGAGAGTTCCACTTACTTAGCTTTCCTGAACAGCTGTGAAGGTCCTCTTGAGTTTATTTGTGCATTTTCCAGCGTGAAACTTGAATGCCTAGTCCATGCAAGATCATGTACTGCTGTGGGAAATAATGCATTTCTGCCTCCCCTGTCTCATTGCGCCTAAGCCTGATAGAGGCAGGAAAGGACTGGGACCACCAGGGAGCCGGTGTCCCGCTCTTCGCCTCCCCTCTGTCCTGGAGTGTTATGAATCATTCCCCGCCTTTCCCTTTCACCTGTCCTGGTTTGAGTGGCAAGTCATATGGTCAGACTCTGAATAACTGTATAAGCTTTGGGCTGAGTTCAGACCTACTTCAAATAAGGCATCATGAGAATTTAGGGGGAGTTGGAGTTAACTTCAGTGAGGGTGGGGAAAGACCAAGTAGCTTAAACTGGGCACTTTGTTAGCTGATAAGCATCAGGTGGCAAAGGGTGGCCATCACGTTCTTGGAAACTCCCCAGTGTAAATAAAAGTTTACAGAATTTCCTCTCTCGTTTTCACTTATTACACGTTTTATAAACTGCACCCTAAAAAAGAAGAGGAGGGCCCCAAGTCCAGCATTGTTTCTGTTTTTATCTTTGATTAAAACTCTTTTTAAGTTGCTGCTGGGATATATTATGTGTTTAAGTCAGATAAAAGAGAAACATTTGAGCTGTTTCCATCGCTTGATTTTTCTAAATTACTTAATCTTACTGAAAATACTGATTATTAAGTCAGAGAAAGGTTATTAATGTCAGATAGCTTGAAAATAGTTTGAAGTTGTATAGTTTTGTGTTCAGAAATGTTCTGGCAGGCTTTAATGATATAAAATTTAATCTGCAATATGAAGTAATCTACTGCTCCTCTTTTCCTCCCACCACTCTTGACATCATTTCACTAATGAGAAACTCTAACCTCATAATGGAGAAATGCTTGGGTAAGCTGGTACAGATAAGACTGTTACTCTGGAATTGCTGTATCTGTTCTTTAAGACAAGGAAGGTATATGACTTCACCTCTGTCTTTTCTTCCTGTTGGCACGGCAGTCGCATACGCTTAGTGAAGCACTGACTGGCTCTCCTCGGCCATGTGCACCCAAAACACTGAGTCCTTGGGCGAGCTGCTGCTCCAGGACTGCCAGGCAGGAGGCTGCTGTGGGCAGTGCTGCGGGTGGGGTCAGCCCTGCTGGGATGAAACGCGAATGGTCACCCAAAATAGCAGCCTGTGCTCTGGTGAAGTAAGCCAGAACTTGCGCTTTATTTCATCTCATCAACCCTGGCGTGGCTGGACAGAATTTTACAAATGAGTGAAATTGTACACAGGTCTGACAAAAGCATGATAAGGTTCAGACAACCCTTCTGTGTGCCGGTTAGGAGCTAGGGTGATCTGGGAGATGGTGAGGACATTTTCCAGGCTTTGATGTCATGAAATGTCATTTCATATTTGTTTCATCTTAGTTGTGGGATGATAGGAGTATGCTGATTTCTTATTTAACAGTGATTATTGTGTATAGTAATTAACTCATCTTGTTATTTATTATTGTAAACATTGAACAGTGGTCATATTATAAATATTGAGGATATCAGGTATTTTTTGTGTGTGACCTAATGTGAAAATTAATGCCGCATTTCAGAATAATTTGGTACAATGAAAAAGAAAAAAGGCATGAAGCATGCTAGCAGTCTTGACAGGCAGGCTTCCTGATCTGTCCTGAGGAGCAGAAGGTCAGGTCACAGAACATGCACAAGTGCCTTCTGCCTCTCTGCGTGTCTTGAAGTCTGTATAGTAGACTCCTGTTTGTGATGACTGGAGTCTCCTGATCTCCGTGGTCTTTCTGCACATGTGCTGTTTAAACCAAGACGTTCGTTCTTGGGTCCTTCCCTCTTGCCCAGGATCTTGTTTGCTATATTAGATGTTGGTTTCTCTTGAGAATGTAACAAAAGGATAACTTTTGATATATACTTTAGTGTTTAATGGTATGAAAATTAAGGTAGGAATATATAGATGGAGGTGGAGAAGGAAATGGGAACCCACTCCAGTATTCTTGTCTGGGAAATCCCATGGACAGGAGTCTGGCGGCTGCAGTCCACGGGGTTGTGAGAGTCTTGGCATCTAAACCACCACATACAGACGTAAGACTCTTTTTCTACTAGATAATAGAGCTCTCCGGTTATAGCTGGAAGTGAAAATCGAGTAGACAAATATTTATGAAGCTTCTAAATATGAACATGGCTCCCCTCTGAGAATGGGCATCAAAAATTTTACTTTGAATGAACCATGGACACATTTTTACCAGGTGCCCCAGGAGATGAAATCGCTGCATGTTTTCTCTCTGTGTTTGCCTTGAATTTGACAGTTAAAGGCAGATGCAGTGCTTATATTTTTGCCAAAGTACAAGGCACAATAGAAGGCTGAAAATTGTTATGTTGGCGGGCAAGAGGGCAGATTCTCTGCCAAATGGCTCTAAATGAGTTGATACAAGGAATTCAAATATTAGGTTTTGATGAAAGATTGTTGAATTTTCTCAATGTTGGTGTTTCCTTTGGTATGCAAGCTAATTAGACAACAACAACTAATTGGACCAGTGGCTTAGACAGCTTGTCTCTGTTGGCACAGATGCCAGAGGGCGGTGCAGTTGGCGTTACTGTGGCCAGGAAGACGTCCATCAAGGCTTCGCTATTAATGTCTTCAGACTTCTCCTGGCTCGCTCTCAGAGGAACTTGCCTTAAATGACCGTTGGTAACAAGGAGTGTTCCAGGAGGTCTCTACTGTTCTCACTGTCTGTAATATTGGTGTTATTTACACTCACCTGTCTTAATGTATTTCAGCAATTGCAAGTTCTCCCACTCCAGAAAAACAGAGAAATCCCCTACTTGGGAAGAATGAAAATGATTACAGAGCATCCTGCTTCATGTTGAGTGGTAACTTGCCACAGAACAGATGATCACAGTCTTAGTTGTGCCTGGAAACACCCAGGAACCCTGTTAAAGGTTTGGACTCCCAGGGCGCGACACCATCCATCCTGATGCAGCAGGTCTGAGAGGAAGCCATGGAAGCCAGCCTTTCCCCAGCTTACCCAGACTGGAGCCTGCCTCCTTATGTAGTTGGAAGTCAGAAATGACTGTAAAACCAAAGCGCTTATAAACAGTTTAAAACAAATTTGGTCTGTAAATAAGTACTTCAGAGTCAAACATAATACTCCTCTGTATTATACATCCCACAGCTAAGTAACTGTGTTTGTTTATATAGTTACTTCTGAGATCAGACCAAGTTAGTGTCCTGGCCACAGAAAACATATTTGAGGTTATACCTTTTGTCTAAATAGCTTATTTATTATTCCTCAAGAAGAAAGCAGAAGGTTTACTGTTAACTGAAAAAGGTTAGGACCACGTTGTCATACGCTTTGTTATTTTGAGTTATCATTTTGCAGTGCTGTACCGCTTAGTAGGTTGGTTGGCCACTATGTGATAAAGGTGTGGTTTTCAAAGCAGAACATGTTGTCTTAACGAAATGTTTGGCAGGGATGTTTAGACAGTGATTTCTTTGATATCATTCACAAGCTTAAATATCTTAAATGATTTTTTAAAAAATTAATGCAATTAAAACATTCTTTCAAAACCTGTCTAAATGATGCTTGTTTAAAGGAAAGGGTTATCTTCTAGTTTCTTTTCAAACTTCAAACGATAGTGATAGGACTTAATAACGTTGATCACTTTGTGCTAGTCGCTGTCTTAAACTCTCATTTAATCCTTAACACTGATTCATTATGGAAAAAGTTAATGGTCCCTTACATATGTACCTTTCCATTTCATCATATTGGTTTTTTAAATTAAACTTTTTAGGTCCAGGTAACTATATATTCATAACAACAGCAGTAAGACAAGATACACGGATTCCTTGGGCTCTTTCCAGGTCTTTCTGTCCTCTTAACAAGGTCTTTCACAGAACAATATGACAACGATTAGCTTATCAAGTTTTACTTTAATGGGTGATGCGTTTGGTGTCAAGTCTGAGAATTCTTTGCCTAGTCTTAGGTCACCAAGGTTTGAGGGTATGGGCCTTGTGTGTTAAATTTCAAGTTTCATTTCTTATTTTGGCATAATCATTTATCGCAGCCAGTGAACAAATGTTGACCCGTCGGTAGAGTCGGGTTCATGTTCTGTCCGTGTTTTCTCGGTGTTTGGGCCCAGGACCCCCTCCCGATGCCCTGTCACAGCCCCCACCCTGCGTCCACAGGCTCTGCTGCTCGGTGGCAGTGCATAGACTCCCTCTGGGCGGCCGTGACAGTTTTCAGGAGTGCTCTGCAGACACTTGGCTGTCTCTGAGCTGGGTCTGTCTGATGTTTCTCTCATGACTGGACTGGGCTGTGGGGGTTTGGGCGGGCTGGGCACAGAGGTCAGCTGCCGCTTCTCATCGTGTCGTGTCCAGGCTGCGTCTGCTCAACACAGCGTCGCTGCTGCTGCTGCATCTGAGCATGGGGCTTGGGGCGTGTTGCCAGGTGTCCCCTTCCACCCACCCTGTAATCGTCGGAAGTCTGTGTGGTTCACCTGTAAGCCACTCACATATTTTGCTGTGGTATATTTTCATTTTCACTTAGCTCTGTGTGTTTTATTTTCTTTAAGATGTCCAGTTCAGCACATGGCTTATTTTATATGAATGTTGTTATCTAAAGGTTTGGGGATTTTCCCGTTGTGCATCATTGATTTCTAGTTTAAGTCCATTATAATGCAAATATACTCTGATTGCAGTTCTTTTAAATTTTTTGAAATTTGTTTTATGACCCAGGATGTGGCCTTTCTTGGTGACTTGGGCTCATGTAATCTGCTATTGTTCGGTGAAGTGTTCTATGCATGTTAATTATATGCTGATGGTTGATGATTTGTTCTGTTTTTCTATACCCATCTTGATTTTCTTTTATTTTTAGATAAGCCAGGTTTAGGTTTGAAATGTTTGCATGAAGTTTTATAAATTCTTTCAATTAAGGTTGCTATACCTGTGTGGATACCCCAACTACAAAGAAATTAGAAAATGGAATATTGGTATAAAACAGAGTAGAGAGAGCCTCATTCACTGAGTTAGCCTTTTGGTCGTGAAACAAATATTTGTGGACTACCTCACATGTGCCAGGAATCATTTAGGTGCTGGAGACTTCAGTTCAATTCAGTCCCTCAGTCATGTCCAACTCTTTATGACCCCTTGGACTGCAGCACACCAGGCCTCCCTGTCCATCACCAACTCCTGGAGCTTACTAAACTCATGTCCACCATGTTGGTGATGCCATCCAACCATCTTATCCTCTGTCATCCCCTTCTCCTGCCTTCAGTCTTTCCCAGCGTCAGGGTCTTTTCCAGTGAGTCGGTTCATCACGTCAGGTGGCCAAAGTACTGGAGTTTCAGCGTCAGCATCAGTCCTTCCAGTGAATATTCAGGACTGATCTCCTTTAGGATGGACTGGTTGGATCTCCTTGCAGTCCAAGGGACTCTCAAGAGTCTTCTCCAACACCACAGTTCAAAAGCATTAATTCTTTGGCACTCAGCTTTCTTTATAGTCAAACTCTCACATCCCTACATGACTACTGGAAAAACCATAGCTTTGACTAGATGGACCTTTGTTGGCAAAGTAATATCTCTGCTTTTTAATATGCTGTCTAGGTTGGTAATGGGCAAAACAGAAAGAAAACTAAACATGACTGGCCTGGGCTTTGCATTCTAGCGGAGGAAGACGCAAGTGAAACAAATGAATTATATTGGATTCAGAAGGGAATAAATGCTGTGGAGTAAATTCGAGCTGGGAAGGGGGCAGACATGGGTGCCAGTGAAGGGTAACGGGGGTAGTAGGGCGTGGTTTTGTCCAGACAGGGTAATGGGAGTAGATCTCTCTGATAAGTTAACATTTGAGCAGAGACTTTAAGATGGTAAAAGATCAGGCTGTGCTGGTTTACTTTCTCTGGGAGAGAGGGTCTCAGGCAGGGGGTATGCTGGTATGCTAGAAGAGGAGGCCATGTGGACGGAGCAGAGGGAGCAGGTCAGAGCGGAATCAGGGGGCACCCTGAACCCCGAAGGCACTACAAAGATGTGAGCTTTGTGAGATGGGAAGTTACTGGAGAGCTCTGAGCAGGGTGGTAACATGACTTAGCTTTCATTTCAAGAGAAACATTTGGTCATTTGTGTATATGTACTTGATCTGTTTAATAAAAGACAGTGGAAAGGGGGAATTAAATGAATGGATTAATTTTTTTAAAAAAGGCAGGCAGGCTAGATAATTTCAAAGTGTTTTTTCACTTCCAAACCCCTTTACGTCTTTACCTCTCATAAATCTAAGGCAGTCAGTTTTTAACTTAAGAAGTGTGAGGGGCACTGTGGAATAACTCTGAATGAGACCTTAGTAGTGACTTCAGGGGACCAAACCCTCTGGCTCCTGCTGAGCAGTTTGACATACCGTTGGAAAGGTCTGAAGGAATTCACTGGAGGTACGGATGGTGTCACATCAAGAGTTACAAAGCCTGGACCTGGGCCACGCCGGTGATCTGTCTCGGTCGGTCTTCAGTGGACTGCCAGGCGCTTCACACCCGCTTCAGCTGAGTGCTGCGTGCAGGACAGTCACAGTCAGGGCTGGTGACGCAGAGGGAGCGTGCGCTGCTGGTGACAGAGACCAACGTGACGCCATTCTCAAACTGCCAGGGCCTTGTCACAGCTCTTTTTCTGACAGGTCATTTCATTTAAGTTTCAGTGAAAGAAGGACAAGATAGACATGAGAAAATCGTGTCTTGTGGATAAAGAAGGAAATCATGATCACAGTGACTAAAGGCCACAGGAAATGTGCAAAGGTTGTTTTTCACAGATACCCTGAAAAGTAGATTTTGCAGAGGCTGAACGCAGAGGATTTATATGAGGTAGGACCAAAATCCAGTCCAGTTTGCCTTTTGAAAGAGTTAGAGAATAAATACCAAGGACGGCAGAGTGCGTGCCTTGGGCCTCATGCGGTGGTGGTCTCACAGCTTCTGTCAGAGACTCTGACTGTACCCTGCAGGGTCATCTGGGACCGCAGGCTCCTCAGACCGCCATGGATCCTGCGTGCACATCTCTCCAGCGCTAAACACCCTTCTAGGGACATCTGCACGTGCGTGTCTCACACTTTGTTTCGATTTGAACCCTGCCTCTGCGGCCAAACCAAGAGGTCCTGTAGGTATCAGCATGGAACAGATGACCTTCTCATAGTCCTCCACAGATGCTTTCCACACAGCGGGGGCTCTCGGATGCTTTCTGATTCAACACCTTAGGTAAGCTGTCAGAAAGTCAGACAGCAGGACCATTATAGTAAGAATTATAATTATATTTTCTGATCCAAATTTCAAAATAATGGGGTCTGACAGCACGTCAGAATCTTTGGAAATTGAGTGACCAGAGAATTCAAAGTATACGCTCTTTGTATCCACAGAAGAAGATACTTTTTCTCAGGTTTGAAATCCTGTGTCCTAACTTGGGGGCTTCCCAGGAGGCACAGGTGTAAAAAATCTGCATGCCAGTGCCAAGAGACACAAGAGATGCAAGTTTCAGCCTGTGTTGGGAAGGCCCCCTGGGCAGGAAATGGCAGGCCGAGCCAGTGTTCCTGCCTGGAGAGTGCCATGCACAGAGGAGCCTGGCGGGCTGCAGCCCATGGGCCGCAAGAGTCGGACACGACTGAGCACACTCTTGCACACACGTCCTAATTCACTGTGTGACATGCTTGACCAGTGTGCGCTGATGAGCCTATTTGAGAAGCTATGTCTGTATCGAAACTGTATGACAACGGCTCTTTTTAATGCATGAAAACTCACTTATGCCTGTCTCATGTTAAACATTTTATGATACATTTAAATAAGTCTGAAAATAAGTGCAGCGGCCGAACAGATCTGGTCTAATAATACCAATTAGACAAATATGTTGTATTATTTATCTACAAAATAGACTCATGCTTTTAAAGAATCGGTCTTTGTGTAATCATTTTTGTTTCTTTCTGTCTTCCCTATAGTTGTGATTAAAGACAGTGTCAAGTAGTTTCAGAGAGGGGAGTAGCCCAAACATTCAGCCCTGACCCAGAGAGATAAATGTGTTAGCAATTCTGTGTGATTTCATTGTGCCAACAAGTGGGGAAAAAAGTCCGTTTATTTTAGAAAGTCATATTCCATCACACTAACTTCCTTCCTAGTTTCTCCAGTTCTGACAGGAATCCTAATAAAAACAAAGTGGTGATACTCATGACACGGCCACTATGGGGCCAGGTTCAGCTGCTCCTCGGAACCCCTTCTCTTCTGGGGCCGTGTGCTTCGTGCCCTCATCTTCAGGAAGCCCCCTGACAACGGAGGCCTTGGGGCAATTTCTCTAGGTTCCTGTGGTCACTTTGTCTCGACCGCACATTCTAGCATCTCATCATGCGGGGCTGGTGACGTCCTCTGGCTGGTATTCTGAATATAATTCCATTTGCCCCTGAAAATATAATAAGCAGGGCTAATGCCTTCTTCTCTTTCCCAGGTCTGCATTCATAGATCCCAGTTCTAGAAATGCATACACTTAAATAGACTCCCCCATTTTGCTTTTAATGTGAATTAGGAGTCTTATTACTTTCATTTACAAGAAAAAATTACCAAATGATTATCCTTCTTGTTCTTGACCTCAATGCTTTATCAGTAAGTCCTCCTAAAAAGGCCTCATTCAGAGACACAATGTTGAGGCTGTCCTTGAAGAAAGAGCAGAATCTCTCTTAATGCACTGTTACATTTTAATGTAAAAAATTCCTGATAGGGTTCGACCAGGTATTTTCAGTATAACTGTAACAGATTTATGTGACTTTTTAAGTAGTAAGCTCTCCTGTAGCTCTATAATTTTGAAAATCATGCTGACCAGAGTAACACTTTTTTAAATCTAACCAGAGCTGCCAAGATACTTTAAGAAATCATTCTTGTTTACAACCAGGAAAGGTCTGGAGGAGGGAGTCATTGAATCCACTTCACAAATATGGGATCTAAACTACAGAAAGGTTAAATGGCCCATAATAGACTCTCAGTAATCAGACTCTCAGTATCTGTTTGATCTTGTTGTAGGTAAGTTGACAGAGTCAAGATTAAAGCTGGATCATTCTGACCCTCTGTTTAAAAGCACCCTCATTGAAGGAAGGCTCACATGAGGCCACGCGGTGGACACCCTCACAGCAAGTCAAGGAAAAGAGGGGCTCTCTTGCCCACTTTGGCACTAAAGATAACCGTCTTTTCCTTTTAAGGTTGTTCAGCTCCCCACTCAAGCTGTCTCTTCTACTGCAGAACTTAACTGTTTTGTGACTTCAGTAATAATCATGAAAATACATACTAAACCTCATTAATATAAAGCCTGAACTATTTGGGAAAGTTGGTTTAAATTATCTGCTGTTAATTAAAGAATTTAATCTCAAAGAGTAGGGAGGGAGCCTCCTGAGGGAGTAGTGTATCTATACACACACACACACATATATATATATGTTTATAATTATGACTGATTCATGTTGATGTATGGCAGAAACTATTGTAAAGCAATTTTCCTCCAATTAAAAAAAAAAGAATTTAATCTCTGAAGAGACAGAATTTGTTTTTCCTAAAGTAGCAGTCAGTTTGTGATCCTTAACCCGAATTCTCTGAGTGATTAGTGAAGGGGCTGCTGCAGCGTCCTTTAAAGGGGTGTTCTCATCTCTTAGAAAGTTACAGATGGGCACCACTTAGAGTCTGAAGAAACCAATTCGCAACAGTGTTGATATTGACTTAAAAGTGGGAGTCATTTAAAGACAGAGGCTCAGGTACTCAGGAAGCAGCTCCAGTAGACAGAGGGATGCTCACGCCCTTGGTTTTCTTCTTTGCTGATAGCTTGTGCTAGAAAATGATGCATTCTGTCTCAGCAAGGTACAGACAAGATGTAATGAAATTAAAATTGGCTCGTTTTGCTTTAGGTAAGAACACTTTCAAGAAGTATTGCCGATTTCATTAAATAGAAGGCAAGACTGTCTCATTCAGTTGTCTGTAGTGAAATGAGTGAGTGGGTCAGTCTTGTCCACCCCTTTGCGACCCCGTGGGCTATGCAGGTCATGGACTCTGCAGGCCGGGGTCCTGGGCTGGGCAGCCGTGCCCTTCCCCGTCTGTCATTTGTGATGCCATCCCCAACGGACAAGTGTCAGCTTAGTCGTGAGCAAAGTTGGAGCGCCTTGACGGAGGCGTCTTAGCAGGGCGGTAGTGCACAGACTGGAGTTATGTGCTGACTGACCCAATTTCTTCCTGTTCAGTAGTTCATGGTGCTTGCGCTGGCTTCCTGTAAGCAGGTCTTAATTAGCAAAGGTATGTAAGTCCCTGTATCTGTCAAGACAGGCCGAAACCAGGCTTGGTATATAAAGTTGTCAGGCTGGCCAATAAGAAAAGGACTATAATGTTGGGAATAATTTTTTTAAAGAAAATTTTATGAGGTCAGATCTTTATATCTTGATATTTTACGAGGTCAGATCTTTATACCTTGATGTGTAACAATAACATATGCTGATGAAAGTTTTCAGATTAAATCACAAACCAGTTAAATTCTGTTTGTTTGGAGGGTACAGATATCACCCCAAATAACAGATCACTAAATGTATCTCAGGAATCAAAAATATGAGAGAATGGATTGCTGAATGGAAAAACTGTTAGACAGTAAAGAATGATGCGGTTTTCTGAAATAGTGTTAGTATTTGCCCTGAAGTTGATCAAAACAAAACTTAACCCCGCCTTTGAAAGTGAGGTTTGCCTTTCGAGATGCCTGATGTCCTCTGCCAGCATTCAGATGTTGTTTTATGGAGTTTGCTTGGTTTTTAAATGAAACATGTTAATTATCATATGTGATACCAATCGCCAGCCCAGGGTTGATGCCCGGGGCTGGTGCACCGGGATGTCCCAGGGGGAGGGAATCGGGAGGGAGGAGGGAGGGGGGTTCTGGAAGGGGAGCATATGTAAACCCATGGCAGTTTCATGTCATTGTATGGCAAAACCAACACAATTAAAAAAAAAAGAAAGTTAGGTTTGGCGCTGCTGAAGATCGTGTCTGGTTTCTCACGCAGCCTCCTCCATGCCAGCTGTGAGACGGCCGTCGCATTAAGTGGCAGGGCAGGATCGCAGAGCGGGCCCTGGAGTAGCCACTTGGTCATCCTTGAAGCTCCGTGGCATGCTGTGCAGCACGATTGGAAATAGATGGCAGGAGGCTGCCCAAATCTCTGCTGCGCGGAGATCTAAACTGGGGGATCGCAGCCCAGGCTGACAGAAGAAGTGCTCTGAGGGCATGCTCAGCCACAGCATCAGAGGGTGAAACAGCTCTGCGCGGCCAGGGAACGGTCGTCTCTGGGAATGCAGTAATCAGAGACGAAGGATTTCTTTATACCAAAGCCACTGACGACAGCATGAACCTAAAGTGGTGGCTTGCAAACAGGGACCGAGTATATGAATGATAGCTGCAGTTCAACTCAAAGGACAATTTAATACAGGCATCATGAAAAGAATTAATTACATACTTCCTTTAAAGCAGTTCCGAAGCCATTAAAATTATCTTTCATTATCAAGGTAGCAGCAACCTTAACTACTTATCTGAGACAGAATTTTAAATTATGTTGATTTGGGTAAAATAATAACAACAAATATCCAAATGTAGTTTTCTAGTGTAGAAATGTCCTTCCCACCTGTGGTATAAGACATCATTCTGAACATGTTTAGTGCTTAGATAAATTGTGGAGTCAATTTATTCATAGTTTTCTATGACATGAAACCAAAACCTTTTTCATTAGAAATATTGTATTTTATTGATAAGGACATGGACTCTTTGCCTGTCCATCCATGTGCCTTTAAGTAAATCATATTGGTAAAATAATACAGAATAATTTAGTTTAAAAGTTCTGTAGCATGAGAGTGTAGCATCACACTTGAAGAAATGAGAAAAAAAACTGAGCCGGTAAGGATCTAGAGGAAAGTATATTTTCAGATATAGCCAGCTCCCTAACTTAAAGCAAGTTATACCCCAAATTTCTTCAAATTAAGTAACAGAAACTTAGAATGCACTTTTCCAAAGGATAATAAAAAGCAGATAGGTTCACAGACTGGCTCACAGGTGCCAGTTTAACACATAAAGTACCTACACCTAAAACCTAAGATGACCACTGTGACGGTGTGCACGCGTGCTCAGTCACTCAGGCATGTCCAGCTCTTTACCCCACGGATTGCAGCCCGACGGGCTCCTCTGTCCATGGGATATTCCAGGCAGGAGTACTGGAGTGGGCTGCCATTTCCTCTTCCGGGGATCTTGCCGATTCAGGGATCAAACTCATGTCTCCAGTTGCTGCTGTTCAGTCGCTCAGTTGTGTCTGACGCTTTGTGACCCCACAGACTGCAGCACGCCAGGCTTCTGTCTCCTTCACTATCTCCTGGAGTTTGCTCAAACTCATGTCCATCCAGTCGGTGAGGCCATCCAACCATCTCATCCTCTGTCCCCCCTTCTCCTCCCGCCCTCAGTCTTTCCCAGCATCCGGGTCTTTTCCAGTGAGTCAGCCCTTCGCATCAGGTGGCCAAAGTATTGGAGTTTCAGCTTCAGCATCAGTCCTTACAATGAATATTCAGGGTTGATTTCCTCCCTGCCCACCAGAGCAAAAACCCAGTTTTACCTACAGCCAGCCCTTCCCTTCAGGAAGCTTGCACAAGCTTCCTAGGCTCATCCACCAGGGGGTAGACAGAATGGAAACCACAGTCACAGAAAACTCACTGAAGTGACCACATGGGTCACAGCCTTGTGCGGCCTAGTGAAGCTACGAGCTGGGCCACGTAGGGCCACCCCAGATGGACGGGTCGTGGTGGGGAGTTCTGACAAGACGTGGTCCACTGAAGAAGGGAATGGCAAGCCACTTCAGCATTCTTGCCTTGAGAACCCCATGAACAGTGTGAAAAGGCATGTCTCCAGAGTCTCCTGTATTGGCAGGCGATTCTTTACCACTGAGCCATCTGGGACACTCCAACCACTGTGAATACATACCATTAATTAAGCAAAATGGAAAAAATTGAAGAAATAAGGCTATAAAATAGTCAAATATTAAATGATCCCTTTGCAGAAAAGCTGTTTAAAAGAAGGTGATTCTAAAACAGTAGCTTGTAAAAATGAGCAGAGGGTACAGATAATGTCTGCAACTAAAATCACAGTGTAGGGTGATCCAACAGCGAGGAGAAGGTTAGCTCCCATTAGAGCATACACGGAGTTGTTTGAAAAGTTTGGACTCTGCTTTGAGATTTGTATTGGAGTAGGGCAGACGATTGAAAAGTCATGATTAAGGGGAGATTAGAAGCCTTGCCTTCTTCCTCTGCTTATCTCTTAAAAGCCAGTTGACCTCTTTCTCATTCTATATATTGATGCTCGTTGGTGATTTCAGCTACTTCTAATATTTAATCATCATCTATTTGCAGGGCTTCCAAATCTATACTCCTAATCTATAGCTTTTCTCATATATTTGCTAGTGTGTGTGTTCAACCGTCTACTGAGTATTTCCACATGGATGTTCCCCTGACACTTTAAATTCACTGTGTCCAAACCCCCAAATGTACGTAGAACTCTTCAACTGCTCTTTTTTGGCCTTCAGGTAAAGTACACAAACTCTTTAACTTGAATTACAATCCTTGTATATTTTACACGTGCCTGTCCCAGTTACCTCTTACCGCCTGGCACAATGATGGGCCAACCTCTAGCAATTTAGTGAAAAAAAAAACAAGCATATGCCACTCCTTCTCTTGCCTGGTCCTTCGCACATGCTTTTAAAAGTATAAAGAAACTGTAGAAAAACACAACAAACTTGTAACAGCTGTTCATTTTGAAGTGTGTAATTTCCTTGTGCTTGTAATCCTGAATGCTACTCAAGCCATGGATTTTAATTACCTGTGTTCAAGGAAACCCATGCTGAAACATGCTGCCTGCCAGATACTTCCCCAGCAAAGCAGGACTCATATGATCAGCAGAGAATTGCAGCTCACAGCCCACAGCCATAGCGAGCCACAAGGCACCTGCAAAGTCCCCGACAAGGGAAGTGAAATGCTCTTATAGAGGGAAAGAAGGTTGGGAGGGCTGTGATAGACAGAGGCCATGGCTGTTACTGGCTGAGTCCTTGCCTGGAGAGAAGAGCAGGTTTTCTCCTTCCTGACGGACTCTGCCTCTTCACAGGGTGTGCCTTCACTGTGCTTGTAATAGAGTCAGTCACTTAGCTTTTTCAAGTAGGAGTCACAAAGAGTCGGACACGACTGAACAACTGAGCTGAACTGAACTTGTAACGTAATTTAAATGGTTTCATTGTGTTACATTTTGTAAGCTGTAGATAATAAAGTTGTTAATCCTGGAGAATTATCAGTACGTATAAAATCTCTGAAGACATAGCCACTGTTTTAAAAACATGGGTTATTGTGCCTCCTACACTGTTTGTGGGGATGTAAATTGATGCAGCCACTATGGAAAATGGTCTGGAGGTTCCCCAGAAACTAAAAATAGAGTTGCCATGTGACCCCGACAATACTCTAATTCAAAAAGATTAATGCATCCCATGCTCACAGCAGCAGTGTTCACAACAGCCAGGATGTGGAAATAGCCTAAATGTGCGCTGACAGAGGAGTGGATAAAGGAGATGCAGGTGTGTGCACATATACGTGCGTGTGCACGTACATAGGTGTGTGTGTGTACATATACTGTGTGTGCGCATACACAGGTGTGTGTGCATATACATATATGCGTGTATATACACAGGTGTATGTGTACATATACGTGTGTTTGTATATACACAGATGTATTGTGTGTGCAGATACATGTGTGTGCATATATACACAGGTGTGTGTATGTGTACATAGATGTGTGTGCATGTATATACACAGGTGTGTGTGTACACACACATATACACACAGTGAAATACTACTCAGCCATAAAAAAGAAGGAAATCATGCTCTTTGTAGCAACGTGTGGACCTAGAGATGATCGTAGTGAGTGAAGTACATCAGACAGAAAGACAACATGATAGCATTTACATGTGGACTCTAAAGTGACACAGATGAAGCTGTCTGTAAACAGAGAAAGACTCACAGATGTAGAGAGCAGCCTGCGGTTGCCAGAGGCCGTGGGGGTCGGGGGTGGGGCGGAAGGTCGGGGCAAGCAGATGCGGACTGTTGCTCAGAGGAAGGACGGGAGCAAGGCCATGCTGAATTAGCCCAGCGTGGGAGCGAGGAGGACCGTGGAGCCCGTCCGGGTGGCCCTGCAGGTCCCTGCGGTCGGCAGCCACCAGCCACCCTCCCGCGCATCTGCATCTTCCCTCAGCCTCCAGGTCACAGCGGCCTGAGACGCTGGGAGACTGGTGTCTGAGTGTTAGCATAAGCCACGAGGTGCCGGAGAAAGCGCCTTCATTTCCATCTAAAAGTCAGTCGCTTACTGAAACAGGACTTTATGAGTCGAGCTCCCAAGAAGAATAAATTGGCCTTGAACTGAATTCTCGTTGGAAGAAAAAAGTACCAGCGGGCATTTCTAAGTGATCCTTGTAAGGTGCTGTGTTTAATGAGTAAGCTGTCCTTTCCTGAGCTGATCCTCTGTAATTCAGAAGGGCAAGAGCTGCTCTGCTGCCAGCCTTTTAGCTGGCAGGACCCTGGCAGGACAGTCCTGAGGAGCTGTGCAGAGCCTGGAAAGAGCGGCTCACCCAGACACACTCACAGACACACGCCCGCATCCACCACCACCGTCACCACCTGTTTTAAAAAATAAACTCTATCCTGTGCTTGCAAAAGTCCCCTTAACCTATTTTCTGTGAGGCACTGTGCGTAATCTAACGGCTTATGATCATTTGCCATTTTCTATTCGTGGACAGTAGAGTTTATAGATTTACTCAGATATTGGATAGCTTTTCTCATTTTGCTAATTGGATATGTTTCTGCACAGTTCTTTTCACGTTTACCTAGAAAGAAACCATATCTGATCATCTGATTTGAACCCAGTGCTAGTCTCGAATCTATAAAAATAAAAATAACACTAATACAGTCTTCAGACTGTTTTAAATGTGGGGAAAGAGATCAACAGGGAGATTATCTCAGTATTCCTTAGAAAAGGAGAACGAAATGAAGCGCATCTGCAGTGAAGAAGGCAGGGAGCACAGGCGCCTCCCCAGAGCCGGCGGAGCGTCAGATCCCTGTGGGGGCCTTCAGACGGGCCACAGGGCTGGCTTCCTGAGGATGGAGACGCAGCTGAGTTCAAGCAGGCCCCAACTTCTACACTAGTTAGGTATCGCAGCTGGTTCTATGCAGCTAAGTATTTAAAGCCTGGAATTCACTTACCCATTTTAATTATTTTGTGTGCTGTTTTTAAAGTCCCATGATTGTTCTTTTAAAAAAAAAAAAAGTAAGCTGCAATGTACCTGAAATATCATTAGCAAGTCCAGTTCTGAATCAAGGGAAAGAGGACTCCAAGGCGTAATTACAAACAAAGCAAACACCCTGTCTCCACTGTCTGTGTGCACGAGGGCCCCTTCGGTCCCCGTCGCCTAGGGCCGGCGTCCGAGCAGCAGGGCCTGGCTGTCTCCCCCTAGGTTCGAGGGGCTGTGTCTGCAGCTGGCACGTGGGCTGAAGGGGGCAGTCAGGAGCAACAGGCCCTGAAGGGAGGCTCACTCTGCCGTCAGAGCCTGCTCACAGAAGTCTCAACAGTCAGAATGGCCGCCATCCAAAAGTCTACAAGCAATAAATGCTGGAGAGGATGTGGAGAAAAGGGAACTCTCCTACACTGTTGGTGGGAATGCAAACTAGTACAGCCACTATGGAAAACAGTGTGGAGGTTCCTTAAAAAGCTGCAAATAGACCTGCCATATGACCCAGCAATCCCACTGCTGGGCATACACACCGAGGAAACCAGAATTGAAAGAGCCATGTGTACCCCAATGTTCATCGCTGCACTGTTTACAATAGCCAGGACATGGAAGCAACCTAGATGCCCATCAACTGACGAATGGATAAGAAAGCTGTGGTACATATACACAATGGAATATTACTCAGCATTAAAAAAAATTCATTTGAATCAGTTCTACTCAGATGGACCAAACTGGAGCCCATTATCCAGAGTGAAGTAAGCCAGAAGCAAAAACAACAATACAGTGTATTAACACATATATATGGAATTTAGAAAGACGGTAACGAGAACCCAA
>ML660776.1:4176091-4343382 GCA_007570785.1 Antilocapra americana | reverse complement strand
TTCTGGAGGGGGAGCATACGTAAACCCATGGTGATATCATGTCATTGTATGGCAAAAACAATAAAAGGGAGGAAAAAAAAAAGAAGTCTCAACAAAAGGACGTTTTGCTGAGAGTTTTACTCCTGGTAGAGAAGTTTTGTCGCTTTATGGTTTCTTCCCACCCTGCACCAGCTCTCTGAATGTTTCTCCCCTGCATGCACGGTGGCGCAGCAGCTTTGCCCTGCCCTGGTTTTGCCGTCCCTGCCCTGCCGGCCCCGCCGCCCAGGCTCGCTCAGAGTTTGCCCGGCAGACCACAGTCCCTTCTGCCCCTGGGCTCTGTGTGTTTTCCTTGTACTTGGCGCAACTCGCCCTTCCCCTTTCAGATTGTCAGCTGAGCGGCCACCTCAGCAGGCGTGTTTAACTGTCTGCTGGCTGGCTCTCTGTTAGCTGAGTCGCCCAGGAGGCCAGGAACCGTGCTGCCTTGTTTTCTCACCGCACCCGGAGTCCGGCGCTGTGCCTGAGACAAGGAGCGCCCGGTCAGCACACAGCCCTGCGGAAGCAGGCAGGAGTCTCTGGGACGTTTCTGCAGGTGCGGCGCGCTGCTTTGCAACTGAGGCTCTAAAACCACCAGTGCTCTGCTGACGCCCAGACAGACGCCCAGTCTCACGACAGAACAGCATCAGGATGCTTTGGAAAGGAGTCTCTCTCCCAAAGACACAGACACATAGCAGCGCTGTTCTGGATGAAGCATGCCTGTGTGCGAAGCGCGCGGGGCCCAGCACGGTCTGCGCGGACCTCAGCGAACCCCTGCTCCTGAGGGCGCAGTAGGGGGCAGAGGTTTGTCAGACAAGACTAGTGTGGTGCTCTTCTTCTGTTAAGTAAACTTTAGGTCCGTCAAACAAATAATATTTTAAGTTAAAATATCAGTTATCCACTTTTGCTTATTAGTTCAGTTTCCAGGGGTTCAGCCAAGTGGTGTAATTTCTCTACTTTTTCGCCTATCCCTGTACTAATTCTCTTGCAGGCTTTTAAAATCAACACACTTTTTAAATTTAAGTAAATACATTTATTACACATTAATAAAAAATTTGGGAGCCACCTGCAAGCATTTTGGGGCCGACAGCTGACAGTCTGAAAAGCATGCGCTTGACCTGCTGGTCCCCGCAGAGGTGGGGTTGGGTTCCACAGCACACAAGCTGTGACGGCTGCAAAGGATGAACACCTCACATTCAGCTCTGCTGTCACATGTGTACGGTGGGAGTAAGCAGTGCCACAGCGGAATTTCTCAGGGGCACACACATAGCTTTGAAATTTTAAAAATGATTTAAAAGCATATTCAGTGAAACTTCTATATACAGTAGTGAAAGTAAAACGTGTATGATTTTAAAGTAAACTGTGGTATTCTTTTACTCCTCATTTGTGGTTAGCTTTGAGTATATTCTGCTTACTGGCTAAATTTCCTTTTTAGACAGGTTTATAGACATAGTGTGTTTGAGCTCACTTTGTGTTCTTATTTTAAGAAACTCTTGTGGTTTCCTGTTCTGCTTTTAAAAACTTCTCAGCTGTAGCCATAAATCTCACATTATAGCAGATTAATAAAATATCATGGGAAGAATAACTAAGATAACCAATAATAGATGTTGGAAGTTGGTAATGACTATGTGTGTCCTCACTAGCATAAATGTAGTTATATGTCTAGTTTCTAGGGATAAAAATGAGATTAATTACAGGCTTTCATTTGCTACAGGAATACATATAAGAGATGTGTAAAAGCTGTTGAAAACTTGATATTTCAAATATTATTAAGATTTTAAAAATAACGTGTATTAAGCTAGTGGCTGAGTGGGTGAAGAATCCACGTGCAATGCAGAAGATGCGGGTTTGATCCCTGGGTCAGGAAGTTCCCCGAGAAGGAAATGGCAACCCACTCCAGTATTCTTGCCTGGAAAACCCCATGGGCAGAGAAGCCTCGCAGGCTACCGTCCATGGGCTCACAAAGAGTCATACAAGACTTAGCTACGAAACAACAGCAAATATACCAGGTGCTGTACTAAGCACTTTATCTGTTATTTCATTTAATTGTCTCAAAACTGAAAGGGAGATAAGGAACTGAGGCTTGAAAAGTGTGAAGTGACTTCCTTGAGGTCACCTAGCCAGTGAGGGGCGCAGGTGAGATTCCACACACAACTGTCGGGTCCAGAGCCTGCGCCCCACACACTTCCCACTTCAGGCTCCGAAGACCGTCCTCCATCAGGTCCTCCCAGTGTTCTTTGCAGCATCGTGGAACAGGATCCAGGAGATAGACGGGCCACAGACTGACCTAGTTGATGTGGGAGTCGTCCTCCTGGTTTCTTTAACATCCAGGCTTCCGCACATCTTCAAATTCTGGTCTCCTAAAGGTAGAAATAATACTGATCTCACTGTGAGAATAATCAGGCGGCAGTACCATAAACTGTCATTAACGATTACCTAGATTTATTAGAGCAAGCAAAATCACAGGGTAGCATGCTTTAGATGCAGACTGAAGCGTCGTACACGGCTACTGCTGCTTCAGTGTGCTTGCCGGAGGAAGCGGTTCCGTCACTCCAGGTGTGTGGGTCCCCGGGCCGCGCCGACGGGGGACAGTGCAGACCCCATCACGGTGCCGGGTCGGGTTTCCCGGCAGGCTTGTCAGCTGTCCACCCTCCGAGACAGAGGGTGGGCTCAGGGCCAGCCACCGCATGGTATGTTTGGGTGAATCTAGTGGTCAGAGCGAAGCAAGGCTAACACCCAGGTCTGAAGCTAATGAGAATGCACATAACACGTCTAAAGTAAATTACATACAGGAAAGGTCTGCCAGAGCAGCACCTCTGGCTTGTGATTTGAAAGACAAGTATCTCAATACACACTGTTAGGTAGTGGCCCACCTGAGATTTATTCAGTGAAGAAATCTACAGATGTGTGTGTTACAGCAGAGGACATGCACCATGCATACGATTATGAATAATTTACATATATCCCTTTATATACTTTAATTAGAATACTACAATCACAACACTTTTGGATTATGTGTTCCTTATTATATCATGTTTTACTAAACAGTATATTACTGAATGTTGTTTTATAAAACCCACATATACTCTATAGGCTGTTGACGGAATCTTTAATAAGAATACTTTGACTGTATACACTTTTTGCCTTTTGCACTAACTTTAGAATCAACCTGCATGTTAGCTTTGACTCTTGAGTACAGAAATAAGGAGACTGATGTTGTAGTAACAACCATAGTAAGAAGGGCGTTTCATGGATCTGAACATGTTACAGTTTAAAAAAAACTGCAGTGTGTCTGAAACACATCCAAGAGCAAAGCTGTCCTGATTGTAGGCCGCTGGTTACGGCTCTTCACACAGAAACACTCAGAGAAAAGGGAGAGATGCTTTATCAGCCAACAATGGCCTGAGAGACTTTCACTAGAAACCCGTCTGAAGTATAAGTTGACTGCCTACTAGAGCCTCTGTAGCAGAAAGGAGGAGTCCTCCTCTCTGCATGTATAGGCACTACGTGTTTCTCATGCAGTTATTGTTGTCTGAATTGTGTGTGTTGCTGTCCACACCCTGTTACCAGGTTGTGAGCATATTAAAGATCACGTGTTTTTCACCCTTGGAGTTGCTGTTGTCCCTGAACTTAGGGTGCCAGCATCTAGAAGCCATCAGATGGATTGTTCTGTTTCTTAGATTAGGTAGCATTCTTATGGCAAATTAAAAAGTGATTTACTAGTTTGTAAATCAGTCTCTTGTGATTTTGGAAAGCACAGATTAATTTCTCAGAGTTGATTCCCTTGGGCGAACTAATAAAATTAGATTTCGGTGGAATGTGCTTGTGTCAGAAAGGGGCGGGGACAGAGCCCTAGTGGTCCTGCGTGAGAGGCCTGTGTGTCTGTCCAGTGCACGCCCGTGGGGGTCCACGGCTGGCCAGCCTCTGCCTGTGCCGCGTTGGTGATCCTGTGTGAGAGGCCTGTGTGTCCGTCCAGCGCATGCCCGTGGGGGTCCACGGCCGGCCAGCCTCTGCCTGTGCTGCGTTCCCCGAGGTGGCGCCCATCTCATGATGTCCAGGCAGGAATAAGACTGTAGACTTCTTTGTGTCCTTTTTATTTTTGTCTATATTATTATAGAAAAACATAACTCTCCACTTCTTGAATGGATTTTAATGTATATAAACATAGTAAAGGGAGAAAATCTCTTTATGAAATCTAGAAATTTAAACAATTAGACTGACAAATGAACAAAAGTAGTAATTTTATTAGCAACCCATATGGGCAAGAGGCAGCGGTTTCTGTCCTGAAAGTCCCAGCAGATCTGGTCTGTATACTGTGACTCCAGTTTGCAGGATGGTTTTTTAAGTTGCAAGACAATGGGTTTTACTCTGAAGCTACATCCTGAAAGGGGAAAAGTGAACTTAGAGCCAATATTAACAGGTGATAATTAAATTATGGGCTATGCATGCTTGATGTTGTAGACTAAGGCAAGATGAGACACCTGGAGGCCTTTAATAATTGGAGTCAGTGTCTGAAGAAGGATTTTATAGGGGCTTCCCAGGTGGTTGCTAGTGGTAAAGAACCCACTTGCCAGTGCAGGGGACATAAGATACATGGGTTCAATCCCTGGGTCGAGAAGACGCCCTGGAGGAGGGCATGACGATACTGTTCCAGAATTCTCGCCTGGGAAATCACATGGACAGAGGAGCCTGGCAGGCTACAGTCCACGGGGTCGCAAAGACTCAGACACAACTTAAGCAACTTAGAACATATGCACCATACACGTCAATGGCTGGTTAGTAGTCACTCAGAAAGCCACTATTTTCTTACTAAAGCATGTTTTACTAATTCAGATTCATACGTATACATTTAAATGTATAGAATAATTTATAGGTGGTAATCTATCTTTTTAAAAAGACAAATAAAAAGAATATAAAACATTAGTCAGGTTTTAAACTCAATAAGTTTGAAAGACGCTTGATTGGTTACCTTCGTATTCTAAAGAACTGGGTACAATAAAAGTTGAACCATTTAATTTTATTATTAAGATGAAAAATCCCCAGTTGAAATGTTTATTCTATTACAAAGACTTATGCCATGTAAGTTTGACTTAATGCTGAAGTATTAGATGGTTACTCCACGTTAATTATATAGCAGCGCTATAGGCTTCAGGTCAGAGTTGTATCACAGTAATGACAGCCCTCTTTCCAAAAAGTTTTTTGTTTTGCAGAACATTTAGTAAATATTTGCATTTACAGTGCTTTAAAATATAACAGTTATCACATTGACTTTGAAATGCTTAATGTTACTTACTTGTATTTTGGGCTTTTGTTAAATAATCCCATCCTCTCCTAAGAGGTTCCTACGGTTACGACTAGAGTGAGCACATTATTTATCAGCCACATTTTTGGGGAGTGAGAGGGGACACTGTTAATGAAAATAAATGTGCCAGGACAACATATAAACCAGGATGTGTGTCACCCAGTGTAGTAGTAGACTTAGAATATTCTGGTACAACACCTGCACTGTTGCCTGCCCTAGTTGTCAACGCAGTGCATCTGTGGCGGAACGCTTCCGGAGGCCCTGTTCGGGAGCCTCACGCTGCGGTGCGGTCTGGGTCCTCCCTGCCTCCGGGTCTCTCCAGGGCCTGTCTGTGTTTTCGTTCTCACTGGGACACGTTCGGCATCTCGTGCCCAGTGCATGAGGGCGAAATGGGGCACCTCGGGCCCCAGACCAGGAGAGCCGTGTGCTGGCGTGTGCAAAGCCGTGGTGGGCATGAAGGGGCTCGGGGACCAAACAGAGACTGTGCTCTCCTTCCCAGTTAGACTCCGAGGGAGCATCTCTTACGGGACAACCAGAATTTGAAACACCAGTTTGGTGTTTCACTCAGTACCCACTGAGAGAAAGACAGTGACCATTCGTAAGATACAACTGGTAAGGGATTCCCGTCCAACACGTACAAACAGCTCATACGACTCAATATCAGGAAAGCAAACCACCCGATTAGACAGTGGGCAGAAGAACTCAACAGACGTCTTTCCAAAGAAGAAATGCAGATGGTCAGCAGCACAGCACCCTTAATCATGTGGGAAACGCAAATCAGAACCACAGTGAGGCCCCCTTCACAGCTGCCAGGACGACTATTGCCAAAAAGAACACAAGTGTTGATAAGATTGTGTCAAAAAGAAATTCTTGTGCTGTTGATGGGGCTGTAAGTTGGTGCAGCCTCTGTGAGAAACAGGGTTCCAGATTCCTCAGAACATGAAAATAGAAGCGCCGTGTCAGTGCCAAGCTGCTTCAGCCTCCACCGACTCTTGGTGACCCCGTGGGTCTAGCCCGCCACACTCCTCTGTCATGGGATTCTCTAGGCAAGGATACTGGAGGGGGCAGGGGGCTGCCACTCCCTCCTCCAGGGCATCTTCCTGACCCAGAGATCAAACTCGGGTCTCACGCCTCCTGCATTGGCACGCAAGTTCTTTACTACTAGCGCCACCTGGGAAGCCCAAGTGCCAAGTAATTCCACTGGGTACTAGATATCCTGGACCCAGTAATTCCACTCCTGGGTATATATCCCCCAAACACAAAAACACTTAATTTAAAAAGGTACACTCATTCCCAGTGATCATAGCAGCACTATTTATAGTCACCAACATATGGAAGGAAACTGTCCACCAGTAGATGAATGGTGCATGTATATAATGTATATATGTATAATGTATATAATGGCATGTTACTGATCCATAAGAAAAGAATGAAACAATATCGTTTGCAGCAACATGGATGAACTTGAAGGGCATTGCGTTAAGTGAAATCAGTCTGAAAGACAAAACGCTTTATGATTTCAATTACAAGTGAAATCTAAAAATACCACAAACCAGTGAATACAATGAAAGAGGCAGGCTCAGCGGTCAAAACAGACTAACGGTCTCCCTGGGGAGAAGGACGTGGGGAGGGGCAGTGTAGGGCTGGGGACTGAGAGGGACACGCTATTAGATACAGGTATCGAATGAGCTGCAAGCCTGCACACCACACAGGGAGTATAGCCCGTGTTGTGTTGTTGTTGTTCAGTGGGTCAGTCCTGTCCACCTCTCTTTGACCGCATGGACTGCAGCACAGCAGGCCTCCCTGTCCTTCACCAACTCCCAGAGTTTACTCAAGCTCATGTCCATTGAGTCGGTGATGCCATCCAGCCATCTCATCCTCTCTCGTCCCCTTCTCCTCCCACCTTCAATCTTTCCCAGCATCAGGGTCCTTTCCAGTGAGTCAGCTCTTTGCATCAGCTGGCCAAAATACTGGAGTTTCAGCTTCAACATCAGTCCCTCCAGTGAACACCTGGGACTGATCTCCTTTAGGATGGACTGGTTGGATCTCCTTGCAGTCCAGGGGACTCTCAAGAGTCTTCTCCAACACCACAGTTCAAAAGCATCAGTTCTTCAGCTCTCAGCTTTCTTTAGAGTACAACTCTCACATCCATACATGACTACTGGAAAAACCATAGCTTTACTAGACAGACCTTTGTTGGGAAAGTAATATATCTGCTTTTTAATATGGGCTGTCTAGGTTGGTCATAACTTTTCTTCCAAGGAGCAAACATCTTTTAATTTCATGGCTACAGTCACCATCTGTAGTGATTTTGGAGCCCAGAAAAATAGTCTGTCACTGTTTCCACTGTTTCTCCATCTATTTGCCATGAAGTGATGGGACCAGATGCCATGATCTTAGTTTTCTGAATGTTGAGTTTTAAGCCAACTTTTCACTCTCCTCTTTCACTTTCTTTTTTTTTTATTGTTTTTGCCATACATTGTCATGATATCACCATGGGTTTACATATGCTTCCCCTCCGGAACCCCCCTCTCTCCTCCCTCCCCCCCCGGGAAATCTCGCTGCACCAGCCCCGAGCATCAATCCTGGGCTGGCGATTGATTAGACACATGACAATTAACATGCTTCAATGCCCTTCTCCCATATCACTTTCAACAAGAGGCTTTTTAGTTCTTCTTCGCTTTCTGCCATAAGGGTGGTGTCATCTGCATATCTGAGGTTATTGATATTTCTCCTGGCAGTCTTGATTCCAGCTTGTGCTTCATCCAGCCCAGCATTTCTCTTGATGTACTCTGCATATAAGTTAAATAAGCAGGGTGACAATATACAGCCTTGATGTACTCCTTTCTCTATTTGGAACCAGTCTGTTGTTCTATGTACAGTTCTGTTACTTCCTGACCTACAGACAGATTTCTCAAGAGGCAGGTCAGGTGGTCTGGTATTCCCATCTCTTTCAGAATTTTCCACAGTTTCTTGTGATCCACACAGTCAAAGGCTTTGGCATAGTCAATAAAACAGAAATAGATGATTTTTCTGGAACTCTCTTGCTTTTTCGATGATCCAGTGGATGTTGGCAATTTGATCTCTGGTTCCTCTGCCTTTTCTAAAACCAGCATGAACATCTGGAAGTTCATGCTTCACGTATTGCTAAAGCCTGGCTTGGAGAATTTTGAGCATTACTTTGCTAGTGTGAGATGAGTGCAATTGTGCAGTAGTTTGAGCATTCTTTGGCATTGCCTTTCTTTGAGATTGGAATGAAAACTGACCTTTTCCAATCCTGTGGGCACTGCTGAGTTTTCCAGATTTGCTGGCATATTGAGTGCAGCACTTTAACAGCATCATCTTTTAGGATTTGAAATAGCTTAGCTGGAATTCCATCACCTCCACTAGCTTTGATTGTAGTGATGCTTCCTAAGGCCCACTTGACTTCACACTCTGGGAGGTCTGGCTCTCAGTGAGTGATCACACCAGTGTGGTTTTCTGGGCCATTAAGATCTTTTTTGTACAGTTCTTCTATGTGTTCTTGCCACCTCTTCTTAATCTCTTCTGCTTCTGTTAGGTCCATACCATTTCTGCCCTTTATCGAGCCCATCTTCACATGAACTGTTTCCTTGGTGTCTCTGATTTTCTCGAAGTGATGTCTAGTCTTTCCCATTCTGTTGTTTTCCTTTATTTCTTAGGAAGGCTTTTTAATCTCTTCTTGCTATTCTTTGGAACTCTGCATTCAGATGGGTATATCTTTCCTTTTCTCCTTTGCCTTTTACTTCTCTTCTCAGCTACTTGTAAAGCCTCCTCAGACAGCCATTTTGCTTTTTTGCATTTATTTTTCTTGGGGATGATTTTGATCACCACCTCCTGTACAGTGTTATGAACCTCCGTCCATAGTTCTTCAGGCACTCTGTCAGATATAATCCCTTGAATCTATTTGTCACTTCCACTGGGTAATAGTAAGGGATTTGATTTAGGTCATATGTGAATGGCCTAGTGGTTTTCCCTGCTTTCTTCAGTTCAAGTTTGAAGTTTGCAATAAGGGAAAAAAAGATAAAACAAACAAACAAGCAGTATTTTGTAATAACTATCAATGGAGTAAAGCCTTTAAGAATTGTGAACCATTATTGTACACTTGTAACTCATGTAGTGTTATGATGAGTACTTTAGTAACAAGTACAGAAGTAAAAAGACAAAAAGAAAAGCCCATCAGAGCGCTGGCTCTTTAAGCCCTCCAGGGCTCTGGCGGCGGGAGAGCGGACGTGTCTAGCGTCCCTCTTGAGTTCACCCACTTTTCCTGCTGCTGGAGATGATGTCTTGAGCAGGGAGGGCTCACCGTTTACACGAATAAGGGGCCGCAGAGGGGGCAGGTCAGGCGAGAGGGGAAGGGCCTGGGGAGCACCTAGTGGGCATGGCCTCGGCCAGAGTAGGTGAGAGAACCTGACGGGGGCAGGGAGGGTGTGCTTCCGGGGAGAAGCCCGTGGGCTGGCCGGCTGCGGGTGGACAGTGAGGAGCACCCCTGTCTGGACACACGGCCTGTCGCTAGTCCGCGCCTGTCTAATCCTCACGTTTGAAACAGGTCTGTCATCTTCTCAGAAAAACAGCGGCATGAGTGGACCTGCTCTGCTTCCCCGTTGGTCCAGTGATTTCCACAGCAGTGTGCTCCCGGGAGAAAGGGAAAGGTTTCGTCGCTTCGCGTCACCTTTAAATGTGCTTTTGTGGTGTGCTTCTCTGCACCGCGGACGTTCAGTGTACAGACCCCGTGGTGCATGTTCCATTTTTAAAATGGGGAAACCACGTAAGGAAGTTAAATGAGGAAAGACGGAAAAACATGAAAACAGAGTGCAAATAGCAGGGTTAAATTGAGTGCCGTTAACCCCCTGCTGACACCAGCTAATAGTGTAGAAGCAGCGGCAGGGATCTGAAACAGGTTACTGTGGGCAAATTTCAGCTCATGACAGTTATAAATGACATACACTGGCCAGTTTTTCTTCCTAGGGTGTCCCTTTAAAGAACATTTAAAAGGTAACATCAAAGATGCTACTTGGTATATATGCAGTAGAAATAAAAAAGCTAAAAGAATATCTTAGTCTAAAGTTAGAATTCAAGTGAGTTTTCTGCATGGCTGTAAAAAAGTAAGGTATCATGAAGTTTTATTTATCCACCATATAACTCAGTGACTTTTCAGATAGGAGCAAACCCATGTAAACAGCAATCTGATCAAAGTTCTGAACCTTATCACCACCCCAGAAAGTCCCCTCCTGCCTCTCAAAATCATGTCAGTAACTATTCAGAGCTTTGGTTCTGGAGTTATTCTCAGTTCACCTCCAGTTCTATGTAAGCGGCCATGTCAGTTTCAGAGCCACAGGCTTGTAGCATGTCACCTTCTCTTCTGCCCGTGTGTTTCCAGACATTTCTCTTCCACTTTTGGCCTCATTCTCTCATTTTCAGCTAAATGGAAAAACAGCCCTTATTTTATGGGTAAGTAGATAAATAACAACGACATAGTTACCTGGGTCGAAAACTTGCTCTTTGAGAATATACATAATTGAGAAAATCTGAGAACCCATCAGTGACATTGAATGAAAAATATAAAATATTCATAATATTGTACATAGGGTATACATACTTAGCAACTTAAAACACATCCCTTAAAAATACGTTCACAGCTCGTTTTAGATTTTATTACACAGGAAAAGTTCTAGTCGCTCACCTCTACTTTAATCACTAGTCCATCTTTTTAAAGCTTCTCAAGTTTCATAAGCGGCATCGTTGCTTCTTCTTTTCTGTTCTCACTTCTTCCTGTCCCTTTTTCTGAGAAAGTCACACTCAAGAAGTCTCGTTTGCCTGCCCATCTCCCTCCTGGTGTCTTCTGCTGGAGGTGTTCTCTGCTTGCCTCCCTCACTCTTTCTTCCCGTTTTCAGAACTCACTACCGTCCTCTCTCTGTTTTCCGGTGAGTCCAGTAGTGCTGCGGCCACCTCTGCTGGAAAGTGTCCACAGCCCAGGTCGCTGGAAGCAACTCTGCTCACAGCGCCGTGGCTTCTCACCACTTCACAGAACGCGCCTACCCATGCTTCCTTTCACACCATTCCTATGAAAGGACAGTGAACATTCTTTGAGAAAGCTTTGTTAACTGTCATGAATTTGACTCTATGCCATTTCTCTTAGAATACTTTCATATAGAAAGGCTGTATGTAAAACACCAGGGCATTCTTTGCCTCGATTCCCGTCATTCTATGAGGTTTGCTTCATTTTAAATTCGGTCGGTGTTTCTCTAAGTAGCTCAGTGACCACCGTTGTCCGTGGTCAGTGGATCTCCACGTTGTGTGTGTCGCCATAAGCTGCTGGGAGGCAGGGCCCAGCGCCCCCTGCCGCCAGGGTGACCGCGGCCTCACTGGGGGGGAGGGGGACATGCAGGAAAGGCCTGGACTGTGGTGTGGGAAGGGAGATCCCATGAACAGTGACGGAGGCCTGAGAGAAGACGGAGAGCTTTACAAGGAATGGAGACAGGGTAAGAGAAAAAGTTTCAGATGCGGCGTCCTGGGGTTCACTGAAACAAAGCAAAGCCAAACCAAGAAAACCCGTGCTTTCGAAAACTGAACACAGACTGGCCCAGTGATCCTGTTGGCCCCAGCCTACATCCAGACCGAACTCGAATTCAAAAGGATTCATGCTCTCCTCTGTCCACAGCAACACTGTTTACAATCGCCAAGACTTGGAGACGGCCTACACGTCCACTGACAGAGGAATGGATGAAGCAGATGTGGGGGGTGTGCGTGTGTGTGTAATAGAATACTACTCAGCATCAAAAAGAATGCCACCCTGCCATTTGCAGCAACACGGATGGAGCTAGAGATTATCATCCTAAATGAAGTGAGTCAGAGAGAGAAAACAAATACGATGCACTATCATTTACATGTGGAACCTGAAATATGACGTAAATTAACCTATTCATGAAGCAGAAACAGAATCATGGGCGAAGAGGACGTCCTGGTGCTTGCCAAGGGGGCTGGAGGTGGAGGAGGGAAAGACTGGGGCTTTGGAATAAACAGATGCAAACTACTGTATGTAGAATGCATGAAAGCAAATAGGGCCGTGCTATATAGCATAGGGAGCTCTATTCATTATCCTGTGATAAGCCATTGGTGGTGGTGGTTGAGTCAGCAAGTCAAGTCCAACTCTTTGCGACCCCATGGACTGTAACCCGAAAGGCTCCTCTGTCCTTGGGATTTTCCAGACAGGAATACTGGTGGGGATTGACACTTCTTTCTCCAGAGGATCTTCCTGACCCAGAAGTCAAACCGGCATCTCCTGCATCGCAGGCAGATTCTTTACCACTCAGTCACCAGGGAAGCCCGTGATAAGCCATGATGGAGAAGAATGTGTGTGTGTGTGTGTGTGTGTGTGAATATAGGTGGGTGACTAAATCACTCTGCTGTACGGCAGAGATTAGCACAACATTGTAAACCAACTGTACTGCATTTTTTATTTATTTATTTATTTTTTAGATGTTCAGGCTGGTTTTATTTTTTTTATTTTTAATTTTTTTAAAATTTTCTTTACATTATTGTGTTGGTTTTGCCATACATTGACATGAATCTGCCATGGGTATACATATGCATTTTTTAAAGAAATAAAATTCAGAAAGTATCCTTCTTTTGGTTAAAAAAAATGGGGGAACAAAACATGGAACAGAGCAGAAGTGTGTTCTGGCAACTGAGTTGATAGAGCTTTTGAGAAATCTTCACAGCTATAAAATAGTAATTAACAATGGAAAGAGCTTATATTTTACAATTCCTACATAACACTGTTAATGTCTAAAAAGGCAACAGATATAAAATATCTGAGATATTTGAGAGGGTTTTTTTCCCTCATTAAACTTCGTTTTAATGGGTCTCAAAATCCTCTGACAGGTTTTTGGCCAGGTTGTTTTCACTAGAAAGTACTGATTTAAAAAACCAATAAAACTGCCCCATATATGAATAAATGATCCACAAAACACTCTGCATTCCTTCTGAAGGCTCAGTGATACACTGTAGGCATTAACTACTTTTTCACTACTAAACTTAAATGGCTAGTCAGGAGAAATAGCTCTGAGACCATTCTGCTATCACTGATTAAGACTGGGGGCAAGTAGTAGGGGTGATACTCATTTAGCCTTCCAAGCTTTGGGGGCAGACTTGGTGACCTTGACAGCTCCTGCTACCTTCTTGTCCACTGCCTTGACGACACCCGTAGCAACTGTTTATCACATGTCATGAACAGCAGAATGGCCCAGGGGAAGATACTTAGAGAAGCTGTCAGCACACGTAGGCTTGCCAGGAACCATATCAACCAGAGCAGCATCACCAGCTTCCAAGCTTGGGGCCATCCTCCAGCTTCTTCCCCGAATGGCGGTCAAGCTTCTCTTTGAGCTCAGCAGACTTAAAAGCAGAGTGAGCTAGATAACAGTCCAGCACAGAGGCCTGACCATCACTGATTGTCCCTGGGTGGCTCAGGATAACTCCCTGAGCCTTGAAGCCAGCTGCTGCCATTGGTGGGTGCCTTTGCCCTTAACAGCCATGTTACCTTTGCTGTGATGAGCGTCTTTGACAGACAAGTTCTTGGCATTGAAGCCCACGTTGTCCCCAGAAAAGAGCTTCACTCCAAGCTTCACGGTGCATTTTAACAGACTATTTCACTTACCTGGCTGAGGGCAGCACCATGCAGGACTTGAAAGCACAGCTCTCCGTGGGGACAGCACCAGCCTGGCCACCAGTTTTGTGGCCATCCCAGAGGGGCAGGCGCAAGGGCTTGTCAGTGGGATGTGTTGGTGGTGGGATGCAGACCAGAGCTTCAAGCATTGTAGCTCCACCCAGCATTCCTGTCTTCACTGGTGAGTTTCCATCTCCTGAACCATGTCGTCCTTGACTCCAGCATGTCACCATTTCAACCGGAAGTTGACTCACATGCTGTATCAGAGTTGAAGCCAGTTTTCTTAATGTGGGTGCTAACTTCCTTTTGGTTTCCTTGTTTTTCTTCTGGCTGCAGGGTGGCTCCTGGAATCCATTTTGGTAACACTGAGTTGTTTTATACCCAGTGTATGAGTCTGAAGAGCATGCTCATGGGGTCTGCCTGTTCTGCTGCTTTGCATTCTGCAGCACCAGCAGTAAGAACAGCTCAGTCAGCCTGTGATGTGCCTGCCGTCCTGTGTTTGAGAGTCTGTCTGTCTGGAGGCCTCAGTGATAGTCACATAATCCTTGCTGGTCTTGCTACACTTGTATTCAGCTCTCAGTGTGTCTGAGGCCAAAATGGACTTGAAGAAGCCCTTCCCCGTCTCCAGCAGCCTGGTTCTCTTCTCAGTGGCTCTCTTGTCGAGCGCATCACATTTATAGGTCAGATGGCCCGTTGTGGTAGATTTGCCCAAATCTGTGTCCAGGGATTCCTTGGTGGCTGAGATGATAAAGAGACCACCTGCAGTGCAGGAGACCTGTGTCCAGTCCCTGGGTCGGGAAGATCCTCTGGAGGAGGAAATGGCAGCCCACTCCATTATTCTTTCCTGGAGGATCCCATGGACAGAAGAGCCTGGTGGGCTGCAGTCCGGGGGGTCGCAGAGAGTGGGACACGACTGAGCGACTTCACTTTCACATGTGTCGCGTGAAGACATTAATGGTTTTTTCTTTCCCGTCTCGGCTTAGATGTAGTGGTTTTTATGACACCTGTGTGGCACTAAACCTGTTGCAAAAAAGTGAGAGGACTTTTCACTTTTTGAGAGAATTTTGTAAAGGTGATATAAAACGAATCTAAAATTGATCTGAAATTCTCAGTGTAGATGCTTGGTTTAGGGATTAGACCTAGGTAAATATGACCACAGCTGCAATTAAACTAACTAGGCTCGAATGGGAAAAGGTCAGTCCTCATGCTTCATAAAAAGATCCTTCCCAACCTTGATGCCTGCCTCTAACACAAGACGGAGCTTTGTTCAGAGCAGAAAACCAGACACGGTGGCTGGCTGACTCCAGTGTGGCAACCTGTCCCCAGAGTGAACCTGGTGCCTCCGCAGGCTGGGCGGTTCATGCAGGGGGAACAGGCACAGAGCTAGTCTTGGGGGATGTGTTACACCAGAAATGTGATGGTATGATGGGAACCAATGACTTGCAAGATTCCGAAGGCTTTGCAGAGTGTAATACCATTGTTTCTCTAAGGAGAGAATGTAAGAAACCAGGTCAGCGACACGTTGTGGCTCTGTGTACGAAGTACATCCCTATTTGCTTATTCATGCTAGAGAACAGCAGTTTTAAAAATACAACCAACCAAGGCAATAAAGCAATGACTTATGAAATTTTACTCATCTTAAGAGGCATTTTTCTAGGAATGCCATTATTCCTGGGACCACACAGTTCTATATCCATGGCCTACCAGGCTAATCTTAGACTCCTTCCTCATACACTATTTGATGTTGAAGAGATTATTTTTTTTAATAAAAAAAGCAGAATCTTTGACCAAAGGCCATGATCAAAGCTGCCCTTTGAATGAGAAATAAAATATTCAACAACTGAAAATTCACTGTATAAAATCCCAGATTCTGCTGTTATAAAAGACTATAAAATATCCGTATCTCCTCCTTCAGCTCATGACTGTATCAAAGTCAAATCCTGGTATTGTAGAGAAATGGGTTATAGAAAAATATACATTGTAAAATCATGGTAGTTCAATGGCAGTCACAAGTTCCACTAAATAGACACTTTGAAAAGAATAATAACCTATTAGTAGTATTAGATTTACTTCATGAGGTCAGGTCGTCTTTTTTTTTTTTTTTTTTTAAGTGAAAGTGAAGTCGCTCAGTCATGTCCAAGTCTTTGCAACCCCATGGACTGTAGCCTACCAGGCTCCTCTATTCATGGAATTTTCCAGGTAAGAACACCGGAGCGGGTTGCCATTTCCTTCTCCAGGGGATCTTCCTGACCCAGGGATCGAACCCGGGTCTCCTACATTGCAGGCAGTCACTTTACCATCTGAGCCATGAGGTTTGTATTAGGAATCTAATTTCATGAACTCCATAGCTTTCCTTTTATTTTGACTCATGAGTCTGCTGAGACGAGTATGTATTTGCAGATTCTCTCAATAACAAACATTGAGAGAGTGCTTGAGCAGGAAACATCTTTACTAGACTCTGAATAGCCAAAGTACAGAAAAATATAGAAATGTATTTTTACCGCATGGCCTGATCAAGTTTTTATGAATTTCATTTTATATGCACCAAGACCATATTTCAACACTGAGGTGAATGCTTCTTTATACGAAGGGAAGACATTGTCATGCAGAGCACAAACTGGAGAGCTAGAATCACTTGTCTTTAACTTTTAAGACCCTCACCACCTCCCCAAATTTGCTCGGTTTCCTTCTCTGAGAAGTCAGGACGCCTGACGCCAACCTTGGGGAGGACTGCCTCATACACTGTCTGGTGGAGCATGTGCACACACAGGAGCTGCAGCCATGCCAGCCATCACCTCCACTCTTCTTTGTACACAATCCGGGTGGTTTCTGTGTTAGGATTATAATTTTTATATAGTCCTATATGTAATAATAAAGATAATTAAAAGAGAGTAAATGAAGTGTTCTATTAAGTGTTAAGAAATACACTATGCCAGTTCCACAGTTAAAAAAAATCCCCCCCCCCAAAAAAACTGCATAGGCAAACAAAAGCCATCACAGAATGAAATGACCACTTAGAAAATTGTGTTCAATTCAGTCGCTCAGTCATGTCCAACTCTTTGCGACCCCATGGACTGCAGCACGCCAGGCCTCCCTGTCCATCACCAACTCCTGGAGCTTACTCAAACTCATGTCCATTGAGTTGGTGATGCCATCCAACCATCTCATCCTCTATCATCCCCTTCTCCTCCTGTCTTCAATCTTTCCCAGCATCAGGGTCTTTTCCAGTGAATCAGTTCTTCACATTAGGTGGCCAAAGTAATGGAGTTTCAGCTTCAGCATCAGTCCTTCCAATGAATATCCAAGACTGATTTCCTTTAGGATTGACTGATTTGGTTCTCCCTGCAGTCCATGGGACTCTCAAGAAACACCACAGCTCAGACAAAAAAAAAAAAGCAACAACAACAACAAACTGCTTAGGCGAACAAGCCATCGGGAAATGAAGTGGCCACTCACAAAATGAGTCCTGACACAAACATTATTTCTGTTTAATACCAATGCCTGTCTATATAGACACTCATCCTATCAAAGACTTTAGTTTCTCAACAAACACACGGCAAGTTTAATTAGACTATAAAGTGAAACTGGAAGTTATTTGGAAGATTTCGTGAAATGAGTTAAAGCTATGAAGAACTGCTGAGATCATGTTCCAAGCCACCGGGAAGCAGGAAGGCTAGCAAGGACGACAGCAGAATAGTTCTGCAGAGCGACTGTCGGAGGAGTGAGAGAAGCCCTTAAAAGAATGGTCAAGCATTTTAATATTTCTTATAAAAAATCGTTTCATCATACTTTAAAAATCAAATATGCAGCAAAAGCCTAATAATGTGTTATCAAACATATAAAAAATCATGACAATAAAACAATCAGTTTTCACTATTCTGCTAATTAGAACACTATTTCAGTTTGGTAGACGTTTTATTAACTGAGTTAAAATCAACTTATTTTTCTATTTTTTAGTTTATAATTTTCACAATGTACTCTGTTTTATCCTCATTTTCAGTGGTTTCACTTTAAGGAGGCTTTTCATGGAAATATCCTCAGAAAATAAGTACCTACTCTATATGAAATAAAAGTTTGCATAAAAACTATTTAAATTTTAGATTACATAAAGTGATACAGATGATTCTCTGTATTACCTTTGCTTCACATTCAAACAGGTGATTTTATGTAAAGTGGCCATGGTTATATAAGGAATATCCAGCAATATCTTCAACTAAAAAAAAGGAATTTCTTCTGAGGAGTTCATATTACTTTCTACAAAATTTATAAATTGGTCCATCTTCAGCCTGAAATAGCTTATATTTTTTTCTCTGGCGAAGAACAGGCTAGAATGCTATAGGAATGACCGTGGCAAACCCCAAGCTAGTGATCTTCCCAGATATAGTCACACCTCCTCCATGTGAACTCACTGGAGTTGAAACATTAACTGGAAAGCCTGCTGTGATGGCCGTGAGAGGTCGCCCCACTTCCTCAGGACGACCTGAGTGTGTGTCTTTGAACCACTCCACAGCGGACTCTGGGAGGACAAAAACCACAGTCAACTCCTCTTTGTCTCCACTGCATCCAGTCCAGGTCTGGCACGGTAGAAACGCAATTCATCTTTGTCACAGAAAGGAAGAAGGTGGGAGGGAGGAGGAAACACTCAGACTGTCTTTTTTTTTTTAACAGTTTCTTTTTAACAGAAATCTTTCTAGTTTACAGCACTCTCTCCTTTTTCTTACCGTACAAAGTGAGTTAAACATGCTTGTGAAACTTTTTTGGATGACTGAGGGCCGTAGTTTGGAACACTGAATTACATTCTGTGCTATAATAAGGATGCTTTTCAGTACTATTCACGTTCCTAGATTGATCTTTCCAGGAATTCACTACTGTGGGGCTTTTCCAGCAGGGGATGCCTCTTGTAATTTGCATGAAGAGCTGAAGACTGACAGTGAGAACTGGTTACAGGAGCCGTTAGGCCGGCAGCCTTCAGGAGCATGGTGGGCCGGCGGCATTCAGGAGCACGGTGGGCCGATGGCCCTCAGGAGCATGGTAGCCTGCGGCCCTCGGAAGCACGGTGAGCTGGCAGCATTCAGGAACACGGTGAGCCGGCGGCTCTCGGGAGCACGGTGGGCTGGCAGCATTCAGGAACACGGTGAGCCGGCGGCCCTCGGGAGCACGGTGGGCTGGCGGCATTTAGGAGCATGGTAGCTGGCGGCCCTCGGGAGCACGGTGGGCTGGCAGCATTCAGGAACACAGTGAGCCGGTGGCATTTAGGAGCATGGTAGCCGGCGGCCCTCGGGAGCACAGTGGGCTGGCAGCATTCAGGAACACGGTGAGCCGGTGGTCCTCGGGAGCACGGTGGGCTGGCGGCATTTGGGAGCATGGTGGGCCGGCAGCCCTTGGGAGCACGGTGGGCCGGTGGCATTCAGGAGCATGGTAAGCCGGCGGTCCTCAGGAGCCAGTAAACCAGCAGCCTTTGTGCTCAAGGCCATGGGTCCAGGTGGCCGGGCTGGCTCCGTGGCCGCCTACACATGTCCTCTGTGCTCCTAAGGACTCGGGGGGAGGGGGTTGTTCCCCCATTCAGAGTTTAGAGAATTAGTTCATATTTAGTTCCATTGTCTTATGTTTTATAAAAATTTTGCCTTCTGAATACATTAGAATTCCGAATTTTCAAAGTGCCCTCAGGATGTAAGTGTAATATTTTTAAGTAATTAAAATGCTTAATTTTATAAAAAACCATAATCTCTTATTGCTCAACTAAGAATTCCACGAAGATAAAAATATGTCATTTTGCAATGTCCAGAGAAAGGCAAAACAAAAAGTTCTGTGTCTTAAGTCTTGGTTTTTAACAGCTTCAAGTGTTTATTTTGTAGATCAGGGTCCATTTCAAATATGCTACCATCAGGGCAGTTTCCAGAGTCTGCGCATCCCAGTTATAGACGTCAAGAGTTGTTTAGAAATTGCTCTTCAGGTGATTCCAGCAGGAGGCATGGCTGGACGGCACTTGGTCTCCTTAGAGGAGGGACTTGCACAGCAGGCCTCCCCAGTGGGTTCCTCATCCCTGACGCCGGCCTGAGGGACCGAGGTGGTCTCTCCGGGCACGGCCAGGTCCACGCCTGCCTGTGTCTGTGCGCCCCCACCCGAGCAGGACTGCACGCATGCCGCCACTCCCCGGAGCAACACCCCGATCCTGTAAGGGTGTAGGAAACGTGAGCAGAGACACAGAAGTAGTCAGTTGTCCAGACTGTGTGAGACCAGCAGAGCACGAGCTCTGAGAGCACTGTGAGGCTGACGGTGGATACTGGCCAGGTGACGGGCTGGCGGTGGGGCAGGTCTGGCTCCTTCACCCCAATCACTCCGTCCCTGGCACACACACCCCGCCACCCCAGCGCGTGAACAGCAGAGCGCACACATGCGGGGCACGTCTGCCCAGGTTACTGACTGTCTGGGCCTCGGCTCACAGTGTTCCAGGAGGATTAGCTGAGATGCCCTGTTAACAGGGCACCGACACAGGTGAGCACTCAGGCCAGGATGGTTTGTGACACATTCATTTAAAGCTCAGAGTGTTTTCCTGCTTTCCTTAGAGACAAATATTTAGGTATTTTAAGCCTCTTTTCAGCTCTGTTGTGATATTCTGACAGGTACTTTGAAATAAAGGGGATAGATAGGAGCAGAACAAAAGCAATAGATATAAGCAAGACGTGATTGTCTTTAACCGTATAATTTAATAAATTACTTTGTAATTTGTAGTTATAGAACAAGTCTATCAATTTGGTTCTGATACACTCAAATTCTTAAAAGAAATTCTAAAATACAGGTCCCAACTATTCAGTTCCTTTACAAAGGTACTTATTGATATCTTTGATTGAACTATTCAAAACTCATTTCAACATTTCATTTAAAGAAGTTTATTATATAGAATATTTTATTGCAAGAAACATATTAGATGTTTCTACACTAATTTTATTGGCAGAGCTTAATGAATTTTCTGAACCATTGTAGACAAAATTTTTTTAAAAACTGATTATTTGGCCCTGATATTTTGATTCAACAGGGAGAATAACTACACTGTTGTATACCGTATGGGCATTTTAACAGACCTTTCTATAAAAAGCAATTAGCAGCTAATTGAGAACTCTGACAAAACAACAAACGCCTACATGGATTATATAGATATTTTTCCAAGTGGTTCTGCCATCAGTTTTCTCTTCCTTAAAGCAGATTTCCTTTGTCTTTGAAATGTAGCAGTTTCAGAGGAGGAATTTCTACCTAAATACAGGTGATACATGTTTAAAAATCAAGAGCATCAGGCAGTGTCTAGAGTCAGATCTGGAGAAGGAAATGGCAACCCACTCCAGTGTTCTTGCCTGGAGAATCCTGTGGACAGAGGAGCCTGGCGGGCTGCCATCAGTGGGGTTGCACAGAGTCAGACGTGACTGAAGCGACTTAGCAGCAGCAGCAGCAGCAGCAGCAGAGTCAAATCACCCCCAGAGATAGAATCCTTTGGTTCCTCCAGTTCTTTTTAGTTATCTCTCCATTAAATATATTTATTTTCTGAAAATAGTCTGTAGTGATAGAGAGCTCTCATGTAGAATTAATGGCTTTAATGGAAAGGCTATGCTCCCAGGGTCCTGAAATCCTGTTTGGAATGAAACTCCGAATATACAATTAAAATAGATTTTTAAAAAAAATCCTAAAGCTGTCTGTTATAATGGCTACTGTCGGAAATTGAAAAGGAATCAAATACTTAAATATTTTCAGTGGATATGCTTACAGTCGTGTCTCTGTGTGTGTATGCACATAAACACACTTCTCCAGGCACTGGCATTTTCAGGACTCGGTAGATGAAAGCTGGCCCTTTAGAAGAAGGAATAAAGTAAGTGGTCAGACAGCAGGTAAGGAAAGAAGGACTTAGCCTGACAAACCCCATTACCACTTCTTGCTTCTCAGACGTCAGTACCTACACATCCACTCTCCACTGCCCAAGCAAGGTGTGCTGCTAACTGACTTTCTCTGTTTTTGATCCCTGTCCCTTCTGGTCCATGGAAGCATCATACCGCCCCACCCCTTGCAGTTGAGCAACACCAAGAGACAGTTGTGGGCTGGGTCAAAGTGTTTACTGGCCCATTTGAGACTGTCCACTCTCTCTGTTTCTGCCGCTGGCAGGAGGCCCCGAGCAGCCTGGGTGACTAAGCTGCTGACATCGGAGTCAGGGCCCAGGAGAATCCCTCAGGTGCACCGGCACTGTTTGGAGGGGGAGGTAAACCTTTGCTGTTTAAACACTGAAGTTTGGCAATCGTTTGTTACACAGCATAGCTTAGCCTGTCCTGATTGATGACAGAGATTTAACGTTTGGTTTTCTTCCGAGGGCTAGTTCCCAGAGCTGCTTGGAGTTTGTGTGAGGTTTACTGAAAGGGGAGAATCATGTCCGGCACACATTTCAGAGTAAAGTATTTTGATGCTGAGCAGAGGAAATCTTCAGGGGGAGTATTCCAAACAGAGATGAGGAGGTGAAGTCAAGGAATGCCCTTGTGGTCTAGGAAGAGATGCAGTCTCCAACAAAAGGGAATTCTGAAAAAGAGTGATCAGAGAATGTATGAAAGTGAAGAATTTGTCTGCAGTCAGTGTCAGCCTGGCGAGGATGAAGCCTCAGTCCTACCCTCTCCTCTTTGCTTACCTATAGCACTGACCTGCAGGCTGAATCTGTGCAGTCCTTGGGATTCGTTTTTGAATGAGCAAGAATTATTTGTCCACTTCACAACCAGTATTTCTTCATTATCAGTGATTGTTGTTTTGTAGCTGCCTGTCTGGTTCAAACCCTTTGATCACCTAGATATGTTCCATCCTGTTTCCTGACTGTCCTCCTAGGTTCTGACTCACTTTCCCCCTGGTTCCAAGGACAGTCCAGAGATTGTCTGAAAAAAATTTAAGAGATGGCAGAGTATCTAACAATAAAATTCAGAAAATCTTAGATCAATCACATGAGAGCTAAAATTTTAAAACTACAGTTGTAGAGGGTATGTACATATTGCATATATACTGCTTTACATGGTCAGTGAGTGGTAGCATGGTATTTTTTAATCCTCTAAGAATAGTGTGGGGCTTCCCAGGTGGCTCAGTGGGTGAAGAATCTGCCTGCAATGCAGGAGATGAAGGCAGACATGGGTTCGATCCCCGGGAGTGGGGTATGGCAACCCACTCCAGTATTCTCACCAGGAGAATCCAATGGACAGAGGAGCCTGGTGGGCCACGGTCCATGGGGTCACATAGAGTCAGACACGAGTGAAGCAACTGAGCACACGTGCACACACGCAAGGATGGTGCCGTAGAAAAGGGTGTCACAGTAATGACTCAGTGCAGGTCTTATAGACCAGGGGTTTTAGTTTCTCTGGGGGTCATGACAGTACTATAATAGTTTGGCCTTTTCTAGTGTAAGCGTTACACATTGGCCAGTCCCAATCTAGGGTGTGCAAGAAAAGCAGCTTTATTTTCTAAAGTGGTCTCTTTCTAGTTCTCAGCTGCCCTTCCAAATCATGGTATAAAATAACCTCCCCTTTGAAAAAGGTATCTCAGTGTCTTCTCACTTGAAATACTTTGTTTTGACGGATTAATCCATTATTACTCCATCAAAATCTCTGCTCTTCTCAGGGCTCCCCCTTCCTCCTAATCAAGAGGGCGTTTGAGGACTGGGGGTCACGGCTGACCCTGCCGTGCTTCCGGTGAGAGCGCTGACCGGGTCACGGTGCTCCTGCCGAGCTTCTGGTGAGAGCGCTGACGAGTGGGCCCTGGGCCTCAGGCCCGTCCTCACCCCCTCCGCCTGGGCTGTGGGGAGCCGTCCAGGAGGACAGGCGTGCGGTTCTGGCCACGGAGAGGCAGTCTGCACTGCTGCCTTCCCCTGGCTCTGCACACCAAGTCCGGTTTAGTCCTGTGATCCCCTCAGCACTTCCAGACTCCTGAACCTGAAGACTCTCGGCTGCTTTCTCTGCACTCCCTGGGAGTGTATTCAGTTCAGTTCAGTCGCTTGGTCATGGCCGACTCTTCACAACCCCATGAGTCGCAGCACAACATGCCTCCCTGTCCATCACCAACTCCCGGAGTCCACCCAAACACATGTCCATTGAGTCGGTGATGCCATCCAACCATCTCATCCTCTGTCGTCCCCTTCTCCTCTTGCCCTCAATCTTTCCCAGCATCAGAGTCTTTTCAAATGAGTCAGCTCTTTGCATCAGGTGGCCACAATATTGGAAATATTCAGCTTCAACATCAGTCCTTGTGATGAACACCCAAGACTGATCTCCTTTAGGATGGACTAGTTGGATCTCTTTGCAGTCCAAGGGACTCTCGAGTCTTCTCCAACACCACAGTTCAAAAGTATCAATGCTTCGGTGCTCAGCCTTCTTTATGGGCCGACTCTCACATCTATACATGACTCCTGGTAAAACCATAGCTTTGCCGAGATGGACCTTTATTGACAAAGTAATGTCTCTGCTTTTTAATATGCTGTCTAGGTTGATCATAACTTTCCTTCCAAGGAGTAAGCGTCTTTTAATTTCATGGCTGCAATCACCATTTGCAGTGATTCTGGAGCCCCAGAAAATAAAGTCAGCCACTGTTTCCCCATCTATTTGCCATGAAGTGATGGGACCAGATGCCATGATCTTAGTTTTCTGAATGTTGAGCCTTAAGCCAACTTTTTCACTCTCCTCTTTCACTTTCATCAGAGGCTTTTTAGTTCCTCTTCATTTTCTGCCATAAGGATGGTGTCATCTGCATATCTGGGAATGTGTGGAACCCTGTAAAAGCTGCCGTCTGTCCACCAGCTGGGAAAACCTTCCTGGGACTTCTGTCCTCTGTCCATTACCACTGTTATGGTGAACACAACACTAGGTCCCCAGCAGGGCTGTCTGAAACTGTTGTGGTTTTCACTCTTGTGGTTTTCACAGACTCTTCCCTCAGAGAAGCAGGCATCAGCCTACAAGTTCAGGGATTAGCATTTAGCTCTGCTGAGAGTCCTGTCTTGTTCCGCATCTTAGTGTGGAAGCCAGGGAGGATGAAGAGAACTTGGTCCCTCCTCAGGACTTCCACAACCCTAGACTCATCCACTCAGAATCTCTGTATATCCACCAACATTTTTAGACATTCTAGAAAAGAATGGTATTTTCTCCACAAGATATTTGGAATTATTACTCTATGATTATAATATAGTTAAAGAAGAAGTTTGGAAGTTCTTTTAAAAACCTTTTTACCACATGAAAGTCTGGCTTACAAGCTTTGGATTAAAAAAAAATCTATGTTCAAACTCAAAAGTTAAGCTTTCCTCTTGTTGTAGGTGGCAATCCTGAACAGTTTCAGCCTCTTAGGTGAATTGAGGGTAGTCCTGATGGCAGGAGTGGGGGATGGAGTTAAGAGAGGGAATGGTATGACTGAAAAAAGAAAGGGTACTGGATAACATTTAAGACGCAGCTGTATTATTCTCAGTAGTAACTGGCCATCGGAGGATGGTGTCACTTCACGGGAGTGGGGCCGCTGATTACAGTCCCTTAGTACCTACGGTACCCACTGTGGGCTCATGGGTAACTTCGTTTTCTCCTTCAGAAAACAGGTTGAGCGAGAAGTTTTCAGGAATGAACCAAGTTTTCCAAAGTATAATAAGGAAATAATTGTGTTTTCTCCTAAACTGTCCCTAAGCCAGGAGGCACTAGTGGTAAAGAACCCTCCTGCCAATGCCGGAGATGTACGAGTCTCTGGGTCCGATCCCTGGGTCGGGAAGATCCCCTGGACAAAGACATGGCCACCCACTCCAGTGTTCCTGCCTGGAGAAGTCCCTGGACAGAGGAGCCTGTGGGCTATGGTCCATAGGGTCACAGAGAGTCAGATATGACCTGAAATGGCTTAGCACACATGCACATCCATGACCGAGAGATAAGAAGAAAGTAAAAGAAGCTTGCAGGAAACGGGGATAAATTTTGTACTTGTCTAGTGTTGAGAATAAAATTTTATTGATGACAAAAGAAAAACAAACAGTATACACAGTTAAGGGGTATTTATGCAGGAGAACATTTTATTAATACGAAATACGGTATAGTCTAGTGAAACAGTCAATGCCTTTATGAGTGTATACACTTTTGTAGCTAATACTTCACTCGCAGTCAGTAAAAATAGCATCTTGTCTCTGCCAGTGGGATGCTTGCAGATGTTTAATAGTTAAACACATTTCACTGAAAGTTATGCCTTGAGAGTTGGGAAAACGTCACTTTCAACCTACATGTAATGATAGTATCTGAAAGCAAAATCTGGACCCTATAGTTTAATTATAAGGGAACGGTACTAATCTTTTATTAGTCTAGGATATTAGCAACTCACCTGAAGGCATTTGGCAAATGCGGGACAAATTTTCACATAGCTGAGTGTTTTATTTGGGTCAAATAAAGAATTTTTTGTCTAACAAAAGGCAACTTTTCTTGAAACTCAACAGGCTGCCTGTTTTATTTCACTGTTAATTATTAGCTTTAAAGTAAACACATAGTTAGAAACTACCTTTTATGGAAAGGGAAACCTGGAGTTAGCTAGGTGTAAAAATTATCAGGGAGTGGAATGCATTCCCACAGAACGATATATGAATCACATAGAACGGCCTTCTGTCACAGCCTCGTGATCAGTGCAGTCAGCAATAGCTGAAAACCCTTAGTTGCTGCTAGCTGCTCTGGTTGAGATGTTTTTTTTTCCTCCTCAGTATCCTAACGTCAGTTTACCACGCTCCTACCCAAACAGTGCCTGGGGCTATGCTCAGGTTAAATAATTGAAAAGAATGAAAGGAAATATTTTAGCAATCCAAAATGAGAACACGAGGATCTTGTTTAATCTCATGTGCAGCAGCAGGTGCTCAGAAAAGGATCGCAAAGAATGTTTTATAAGGTAATTTAAATGTATAACCTGACAGTAAAGAAAGTTTATTTTGGTTTTGTTGATGTTCAGTCAGTCACTAAGTCATGTCTGACTCTTTGTGACCCTGTGGACTGTAGCCTGCCAAGCTCCTCTGTCCAAGGAATTCTACAGGCATGAATACTAGTGGGTTGCCATTTTCTTCTCCAGGGGATCTTCCCGACCCAGAAATTGAATCTGCATCTCCTGCATTGACAAGCAGATTCTTTACTACTGAGCCACCAAGGAAACCCATGTATCAGTTTAACAGTCTCTAGTTTTTGATGTCTGTAGCTTTGATTTATATTTTATCTTATTGCATTCTATTTCCCATAGTATACCAGGATCTTAGTTCCCTGACCAAGGATTGAACCTAGTGCCATGGCAGTGAAAAAGCTGAGTCCTAACCACCGGACCACCAGGAAATGCCATGTGACTTTAGTGTTAAAAATTTCAGTGACTAGTAGTATTCTTCTAACCATTTGTATGACTGTTAGTTTTGTGAGTAGTCAGTGCTGTTAAAATGGAATTCAAGTTAATTTTTGAACTTTAATGAACTAGTTATATTAAGTATTGGTTTAGAAATGTGACAGATTTCTGTGTATTAATTTTATATCCTGTAGCTTTGCTTAATTCATTGATGATCACTAATAGTTCTCTGGTGACATCTTTAGGATTTTGTATCTATAGTATCATGTCCTCAGCAAACAGTGACAGTTTTACGGTTTCCTCTTCAATATGGATTTCTTTTATTTGTTTTTCTTCTCTGATTGCTCTGGCTAGGAAAACCACAACCATGTTGAATAAAAGAGTGGGCATCCTTGTCTTGTTCCTGATCTTAGAGGAAATGCTTTCAGCTTTTCACTGTTGAATATATTAGTTATAGTTTTGTCATATATGTCCTTTGTTATGCTGAGATATGTTCCCTCTATGTTAGCTTTCTGGAGCATTGTTATTATAAATGTGTGTTGAACTTTATAAAAAACTTTTTAGGCATCTTTTGAAATGATCATACGGTTGTTAATTCTTTAGTTTATTAATATGTTGTATCACATTGATTGATTGGCAGACCACTGAAAAATCTTTGCATCCCTGGGATAAACCCTACTTGATTTTGATGATGTTATTGCTCTTGTTTAGTTTCTAAGTCAGACTCTTTTGTAACCCAGTGGTCTGTAGCCAGGTTCCTCTGTCCATTGGTTTTCCCAGGCAAGAATATTGGAGTGGGTTGCCCTTTCCTTGTCCAGGGGATTGTCCCAATCCAGGGATCAAACGTGCATTTCTTGGATTCCTTGTGGAATCTTTACCACTGGGCCACTGGGGAAGCCCAACATAAGGTCTTTTTAATGTATTGCTGGATTTGGTTTCCGAGTATTTTGTTGAGGATTTTTGCATTTATGCTCATCAGTGATACTGGCCTCTGAAGTATCAGAAAGAAAAATTAACAAAACAATCCCATTTACCACTGCCTCAAAAAGAATAAGATATCTAGGAATAAACCTACTTAAGGAGGCGAAAGACTTACATGCTGAAAATTATGACACTGATAAAAGAAATCAAAACTGACTTAAACATCTGGAGAGATACATCATGTTCTTGGATTGGAAGAATTGATATTGTTAAAATGACCATACTACCCAAGGCAGTCTACAGATTCAGTGCAGTCCCTATAAAAATGCTAATGGTATTTTTTTATAGAACTAGAACAAAAAATTTTAAATTTCTGTGAAAACACAAAAGACCCTGAATAGCCAAAACAATCTTGAGAAAGAAGCATGGAGCCAAAGGAATCACTACCCTGACTTCACACCATCCTACAAAGCTACAGTAATGAAGTGGTGTGGTGCTAGCACAGAAACATATGCATTCATCAGTGAGACAGGATGGAGAACACAGAAATAAACCCATGCACTTATGGTCAATTAATCTATGATAAAGGAGGCAAGAATATACAATGGAGAAAATACAGTTTTCTCACTAAGTGGTGATGGGAAAATGGGACAGGTACATGTAGAAGAATGAAATTAGAGCATTCTCTAACACCATATACAGAACTAAACTCCAAATGCATTAAGGACCTAAATGTAAGACTAGGTACTACAAAACTCCCAGGGAAAAATGTAAATCACACCTATATATTTTTTGGATCTGTCTCCTAAAGGAAAGGAAATAAAAGCAAAAATAAGCAGATGAGAGCTAATTAAACTGAAAAGCTTTTGCATGGCAAAGGAAACCATCAACAAAATGAAAAATAAAAAACAAAACTACTGAATGGGAGAAAATATTTGCAACTAATATAGCCAATAAGGGATTATTATCCAAAATATATGAACAGGTCATACAGCTCACATTGAAAAAACAACCTGATTGGCACACCCTCTCTCTCCCCTTCTCTCTTTCTTTCTCTCCCTCCCTCTTCCTTTTCCTCTCCTTCTCTTTATGTGTAGACCAGATCAGGATGGTGGCAGCTGCCTACAAGCTAAGAGAAAGAGCCTTAGAGAGAAACCTACCTTTATGGCACATTGATCTTAGATTTCTTGGCTTCCAGAAGTGAAAAAATAAAATTCTGTTGCTTAAAAAAAAAAGAAAAGAAAAGAAAGAAAAAACAACCTGATTGAAAGGTAGGCAGAACTGAGTAGATATTCTCCCCGGGGGAAATGCAGCCAACAGAACATGAGAAGATGCTTGCCACTGATAATCATCAGGGAAATGCCAATCAAAGCCCGCTGAGCTCGCCCCTTGCAGCTGTCAGAATGGCTGTCAGTGGGAAAGAGAAACCCACACATACCAGATGCTGATGAGAATGTGGAGAAAAGGGAACCCTTGTACACTGTTGATGGGAATGTAAGTGGGCGCATATACTGTGGGAAACAGTATGGAGATTTCTCAGAAAACTAAAAACAGAACTGCTCTGTGACCCAGCAGTTCCACTCCTGGTTATGTGGCCCCCAGAGCACAAAGACACTCTTTGGAAAAGATATGTGTAACCCAGTGTTCATAGCAACATTATTCACATTGCCAAGATATAGAAGCAATCTAAATGCCCATCCACCAGTGAATGGGTAAAGAAGATGGTAGTACCTATGTGTGGAATACTACTCAGCCATAAAAAGAGTGAGAGAATGCCATTCACAGCCAGATGGATGGACCTAGAGTTTATCAAACTAAGTGAAATAAGTCAGAAGAGAAAGACAAATATCATGTGATGTCACTTATATGTGGAATCTGAAAAAAATGATACAAATGAACTTATTTATGAAACAAGGACTTACAGACTTAGAGAACAAATTTATTATGGTCGTCGGGGAGGAGGATCAGAGGAGGATAGACTGGGAGTTTGGAGTTGACATGCACACGCTCGGCTCAGCTCAGCCGCTCAAGCACGTCCGGTCTTCGACCCCGTGAGCCACAGCACGCCAGGCCTTCCTGTCCATCACCAGCTCCCAGAGTCCACCCAAACTCAAGTCCATTGAGTCGGTGATGCCACTCAGCCATCTCATCCTCTGTCGTCCCCTTCTCCTCAAACCCCAATCCTTCTCAGCATCAGGGTCTTTTCCAATGAGTCAACTCTTCACATGAGGTGGCTAAAGTATTGGAATTTCAGCTTCAACATCAGTCCTTCCAGTGAACACCCAGGACTGATCTCCTTTAGGATGGACTGGTTGAATCTCCTTGCAGTCCAAGGGACTCTCAAGAGTCTTCTCCAACACCACAGTTCAAAAGCATCAATTCTTTGGTGCTCAGCTTTCTTCACCTTCCAACTCTCACATCCATACATGACTCCTGGTAAAATCATAGCTTTGATGAGATAGACAAAGTACTTGTTGACAAAGTAATGTCTCTGCTCTTTAATATGCTGTCTAGGTTGGTCATAGCTTTCCTTCCAGGGAGTAAGCATCTTTTAATTTCATGGCTACAATCACCATTTGCAGTGATTTTGGAGCCCAAGAAAATAAAGTCTGACACTGTTTCCACTGTTTCCCCGTCTATTTGCCATGAAGTGATGGGACCAGATGCTATGATCTTAGTTTTCTGAATGTTGAGCTTTAACCCAACTTTTCACTCTCCTCTTTCACTTTCATCAAGGGGCTCTTTAGTTCTTCTTCGCTTTCTGCCATAAGGGTGGTGTCGTCTGCGTATCTGAGGTTATTGATATTTCTCCCAGCAGTCTTGATTCCAGCTTGTGCTTCTTCCAGCCCAGCATTTCTCATGATGTACTCTGCATATAAGTTAAATAAGCAGGGTGACAATATACAGCCTTGACATACTCCTTTTCCTATTTGGAACCAGTCTGTTGTTCCATGTCCAGTTCTAACTGTGCTTCCTGACCTGCATACAGGTTTCTCAAGAGACAGGTCAGATGGTCTGATATCCCATCTCTTTCAGAATTTTCCACAGTTTATTGTAATCCACACAGTCAAAGGCTTTGGCATAATCAATAAAGCAGAAATAGACATTTTTCTGGAACTCTCTTGCTTTTTCGATGATCCAGCGGATGTTGGCAATTTGATCTCTGGTTCCTCTGCCTTTTCTAAAACCAGCATGAACATCTGGAAATTCACAGTTCACGTATTGCTGAAGCCTGGCTTGGAGAATTTTGCACATTACTTTACTATCATGTGAGATGAGTGCAATTGTACAGTAGTTTTAGCATTCTTTGGCATTGCCTTTCTTGGGATAGGAATGAAAATATAAAATAGATAGCTATCAGGGCTTACTGTATGACATAGATGACCCTGCTCAATATTCTATAATAACTTAAATGGGAAAATAAGTTGAAAAAGAATACCTATTTATGTATAACTGAAGCACTCTGCTGTACACCTGAAAGTAGCACATTGTTAATCAACTATACTTCAAAAATATTAAATAAATGTTTTAAAAATTAAAAGATAAAATAATTACTTTTGTAATAGTTATTGTGACCAAATTCTGAAATACATTTTACCTTACTATTTCTTAAGCCACATAAAGTAAATGACACGTAACAAAATGATGAAGATAAAAAAGATTGTATTGATCCACTGTTTTGAGAGCTGCTAAACTCAACATATTGTCTTCATAAACCTGTCTCATATTTTAATAACCAGTAGGAGTTTAATACAGGACAGAGTATCCAGGAAATGAACAGCTCACAGTTAATCAAGAATTCACTGAGCTAACCCTTCCCAGTGTGTGGCTAAGAGAGTCATCAGTGTTCTCTCTGCTGCAGCCACACACAATTCTACTCAGTCTGCAAAGGTCAGTTGAAATGCAGTGCACAGTTTGGGAGGCGATCTGCACATGCACATCAATGGCAGCTGGTAGCTCTGGTGGAGACAGAACTAGACCTGTGCAGACAGGCGGCGGTGCGGCCAAGCACCTGTGGAGACTCCTCTGCCTCCAGGATCCTGTGAGAACGCGGTGCGCGCCCTCCAGGACTGTGGCTGGGGGCCGGGCCGGTCTGCAGCTGAAATCAGAGGAAGAAAACCTATTCTCTCCCCACAAACTTTTCTTTTTCCAAAAATTATCTCCTCATTTAATTAATTCATCATCTCATTCACTGAGCACTTACTAATCACTGAAGCGCTAGATTCTCTGCTGTATGAAATTCAATATTGCTCTGTCCACATTCTTAGGAGTGCAGTCTGGAGGAAGACCCAGGCGGTGTTAGCAAACAATTATAGAACAGTGTGATAAGACTACTCGATCTGGGAATAAAGATCAAAGAGATTGAGTTTTTATCTTTAAAGAGATGTCTTCGAAAAATATTTTTAATGTGCCTATTTTAATACTTTATGTAAATAACATTTAAATAATTTGCTTAAGATCCTCCGTGAAGATTGTCTCCAATAAAGGATGCACAGGCTGACCTTACCCTGCGTTTCTTTGCACTTTATCACTTGACTCACCCCATGCTATCTCAGTAACATCCATACTTTCACTCTCTATTTTTCATCCGTTCACTTATTTCTTGCAGTGGGATACTGCAGGAAAGCCACTCAGAGAGACAGTGGGAAGTGATGGTAGGAACGGAGGTGATTATACTCACTCGTGTTGAGACAAAAAAATGTTGTGAGACATGAGCTTGCTTCTCTGAGTCTGCCCAGGTTTACCTTAAAGACTAAGCACACAGAGTTTTGTGGCTCTGAGGCTTTTTATGGGCCTTCCCTGGTGGCTCAGAAGGTAAAGAATCTGCCTCCAATGCAGGAGACTGGCGTTCCATCCCTGAGTCCAGAAGATCCAGTTTCTTAATTACAGAGAGCAGGAATTGCCCAATACGTGACCTCAGGAAATTTTTTCTGGTATGTTTTGTGACAAGTTCTCTAAGTGTCTCTGAAGTTGAAAAGGGAGACTAAGCTGGTGTCTCCACAGTGAAATGTCAAGGGCCATTAAGAGGGAATTAAAATCTCTGAACCAAATAAATCAAAGCACTTCTGTTTAAAGAAAAACAGAATGAGTGTAACCTATGACATGTTTAGACACCCTCAAATCTGCAGATTCCTGATAAATCAGAACTGGAAACAAAGCATAAGGAAGAAAACTTGTGGAGTATTTAGTATAATAAATTATTTGCCGGTTTTGAAAGCCAGTTTTGGTTGGTATTTCTGGTTTTTAGAGCCACTGTTAAATGTAAAAGTAGAACGATGTCATAAGCCCAAACTGAAACCTACTCAAGCGCCACCGAGATAGAATGGATAACTTATGATAGACGCGCACAACGGCTTACTACAGCAGCGGATTAAGAATGAATAAACTACAGCTATGCAAGCATGAAACCTCACAAACAGTATTGAGCAACAGGATTTGGACCCAGGAGAACACATGCTGTGTGATTCCAGCCACACACGGTCCCGGGCGGTCCAGAGGCCTCAGTGGTGGCCGTTTGGAGGAGGCAGGACGTGGTCACCGAAAGGGAGCCTAAGGTGCTGGCGGTGTTCTCTTCATGACCTTGGGACATTCGTGACCTGGGGACAGGTTACGCGGGTGTGTTCGCTTCAGGAGAATCCTTCACGTGGTATGCTGGCACGCTTTTCTCTGTGCATGCTGTACTTGACAAAAGTACGCCTACAAAGTAACATACTTATTCACTTCAGAAGACTTTTGTAAAACAGAATATATTCCCTATTTAATCATGCATCTTGCTTTTATTTTGATACTGGTCATAAGCTACTCCCATGTCATGCAATATGTTTCATTGAAGGAATTTTAATACCTTCATTACCTTCAAATATTTTTGAAAATAAGGAAATATTCATTACATAGATATTTGTTCACACATATACAGTAGAAAGTAATGATGGGAGAAAAGTTCTCCAAAGGAAATGCTTCTCTTTATAATTTGTCCAGAAGCACCAGTTCCCTTAGCTGTAGGGCTAGAGTTGCTTTAGTTTTCCACAATTACGATGTAGGGGAAATAACATAAAATGTATTCTTAGCCTTAAAGTTTATTAAAGGAAGTTTCCCCTTCCTTTTCGATCAAATTCACCTCATCAAGTCAGGCTGATGCTAAATATTAATTTACTTTCCATAGTATTTGCCGTGAAAAAATATAAACATGTATTTTTTGCATCAGGAATAAGTCAGAAATCTAAAAATAAACACATATGAATAAATAATAAAGTTTAATGTAAATAAATACATTGGTACGGTACAGAATTCTCTGCATTCTGCATCCAGAGGCATGATTTACATAATGTTAAAATTCAGTTTATGACCATGGGCTAGTTCACAAAATCTCACAGAGATTAAAATAAATGTTTATAAAGCAACAGAGAATATTATATGTAATCTAATCAGCTAAGACAAATACTCTGTAATGCCTTGATTCCCCTTTCAGTCTAGAGAAATGTAAATAGTGTTACATTAACACTTTCTCTCCCTTACCAATCTAGCCATATTTGGCATTTCAGAGTCTCTCTTGTGAACAATAAATTTTTTAAAAAAACATCTAGGCAGGAAGTCAACAAATGTTTTTCCCTTTTCACTTCCCTTACTGTCAGTCACTAGATGTTTCATGGAACTATATACACATAATTTTTTTAGTCTTTAATCTTTGGATTTTTTTTTTCGTAGTTTTGCATCATCTCATTGCTTCTTTTTGTAAGGAGGAAATGTGGCCAGATGTGTATCCAGATAAATAGTTTGATCAATAATTATGCTACTAAAGTTATTCAGACATTTTTAGGAAAGAAGGAAGGGAAGGAAGGAAAGGGGAGAAGTCATGATTTATTTGTTTTTTTTTTTCTACATCACATCTCACTTGTTCATTTACATCTTATTTACCCACTTCCGGCTGTGCAGGGTCTGTTGCAGTCGCTGGTTTCCTCTGTGTGCAGGGCACGGGGCTGCTCCCCGAGGCGCGCAGGCTGCTCATCGCAGAGACTCCTCTTATTGAGGAGCACCGGCTCTAGGCGCAGGCGCTCCAGTAGCTGAGGTGCACAGGCCAAGGTGTCCCATGGCACGTGGGATCTTCTGGACCAGGGCCTGAACGTGGGTCCCCTGCATTGGCAGGTGGACCACCAGGGGAAGTCCCAAAGGTCATGATGTAGAATGTAGCTTCTGCAAGTGAGCGTAGTTGTGGGGGATGTAGTTTTATAAGGCTGCCTTTCATTTCTGTTTGCAGCTGTCAGCTGATTTAGATGCGAATAAAATGTAGGATTATACCTAACCTACTGTTGTTGCTTCCTTGCTAAGTCGTGTCCAACTTTTTTGTGACTCCATGGACTGTAGCCCGTCCGGCGCCTCTATCCACTGGAGAGCCCAGGCGAGAATACTGGAGTGGGTTGCCATTTCCTCCTCCAGGGGATCTTCCCGAATCAGGGATCGAATCTGCACTTCCTGCATTGCCAGGCTGATTCTTTACCACTGAGCCACTAGGGAGACCCTGTACCTAAACTTAACTATGCTTAAACGCTTACCGTGTGGTCTTTTACATTGAAAGTAAGGGCACAAGGAGAGAAATACGTGTATTTCAAGTGAACTACCAGGGTTCCTACGTGTAAAGTAAGACCTACGGTACCCTGCATTAGGATCTCAACAGTGTAGCTCTGAACAAGTATACCCCAGTTTCCTTATCCATAAAATGGGTATAGGGTTTTTACCTAAAATTATAAAGATTAAATGAGTTTATACAGATCAGTCACTTAAATAGTGTCTGGCACCCAGGAAGTGCCTTACAGACGTTCACCATTATCTCTACAGTTCACATCACAACCAATAAGATAGTCTGTGGCTTCCTGGTATGCGTGTGGTACGACCACCAGCATTTCAACGTTACCATCTGCTGGAGAAGTGGAGCCTTGGTTTGTCGGCAAGGCCTCCATCCACAAGTGCCACGCGAGGCCTCTGACGCTGTGAGCGTATTCTTCTCGGGATCATGGTCTGTATTCCAGAAGAAGCACTCGTCATTTCATGATGACGATGCATTGACCTGTTCATTTGTCCAGGCAGAAGGGCTTCAAGAGAAGCCAAGCGGGGCCTCCCTGGGGGCTCGGGGGCGCTGGTTGCAGCGAGAGGCGGTTCGGGGGCGCCAGGGCGCGGGGCTGCGGGGCCCGGCTCCGGCCCCGCGTGCACTCTTCACCGCTTTGGCTCATTCGCAGGCCCAGGAAGAAAAGTACTTTCCAGTGCAGGCCAGCAAGGGTTTTCAGGGCTGGAGGTTTTGTGTTGTTTTTTCTTGAAAATTCTCACCATGCACCCATCTAGGATCATTCCTCAGAAAAATGATATTTTTCTTGTGTCGTTTCTCTTCTAACATTTTGAAACATATATTTTAGTTTATTTTAAGAAGGATTAGCTGTGATTATGTACTTAATGATGACAACCTGTAATTATTTTTATGATCATCAACTGTTAAGATTTCGTATTTGTTTTTGAAGAGCATGACAGGCATTTGCACTTACCTTCCAAGAAGAAAAGATTACAGTTACATAGTGGATGCAGGTTATTTTTGCTCACTCATCGAAAAGCAGTTTATACTCTATATTTTAGCTAACAAATAATATAAATGTTGACAGTTTTGAACTCTGAAAACCGGATTACTTAATAGACAAAAATAATCTTTTTGAGAGTAATGGCTCTTCAGAAATTCAGCACGATTCTTTATTCATTGCAGTTCTGTGGAAAACTTTGGGGCCCAGCAGAACTGGGTTCACATGTACTCTCCAGTATGTTAATTGCACAGCCCTTGCAAAACAGTTAAGCCTGTGGACCTCAGCTTGTCCACATGTGAAATGGTAAATGACTGAAATTCACAGTATTATCCAAATATTGAAAGATTTTGAATGTTGCCCCTCTTTTCATCCTAACCTCTTTTCTTTAAATATTGCAGTATATCTAATTATCTTGAATAATTAAGAATGACTAAAACAGACACAAAATTAATCACACTGACTTCTTTGATTATTTTAGCTCAAGTTGAAAATAAATAATTTCAGAAAGCACAATTATGATATCTTCTTAACGTAGTTTAAAGATACATGGTGATAATATAATAAAAGTATACCTGCTTCCAAAATAATATTGAAGAAGAGCTTGGGAAGTAGTAATCCTTGAAATAATCCTCGAATCAGGTAAATAGTCAGGGACAGAGCCAAGAAAAAGGAAGTATGTGTCAAAAGCAAAGAGAACTTGTCACTAGCAGTGTTTTATGACTAAATCTGAAATATGTATGTGTGCGTGCTCAGTCATATCCAATTTTTTGTGATACCACAGACTGTAGCCCGACAGGCTCCTCTTTCGTGGCATTTTCCAGGCAGTAGAATGAGCTAAATTTAACAAAACCAGGCTCAACTGTATCATCTTCTCTCCCCTATTAAATGGAAGAAAACACTTAAATTGGGGACTCTGTGAGTCTTTAAAACTTTTTATTTTTAAATTTTGAAGTAGATTTTTTAAAAGTTGTGAAAATAGTATAGTTTCTTCACAAAGAATTCTCTTGTGCCCTTACCTCAGCTTCATCAAATGTTAATATCTTATATAACCACAATGCAAGTATCAAAATCAGAAAAAGCGAACATTGATATGACTCTGTTACCTCATCTACAGACCTTTATTCTCATTTTGTCAGTCTTCCTACTAATGCTCTTCTAGTCTAGACTGTAATCCAGGACCCCCCCATTGCACTGAGTCATCAAGGTGCCTTAGCTCCCTTTAATCTGCCTCGTTCCTCTGTTCTTTGGTAATCTTGACACTTCTGAAGAGTACTGTCGGTAGATTTGTACCGTGGCCCCTCGAAAGCGGTGATGTGTCCTCCTCAGCACAGCAGACCCGGGAGCACAGAGTCCCACATGTCTGGTCACCGGCGGGTCTGCCTTGGCCTCGTGGTAGACGCGATGTCTGCTTCCTCCCCTGCAGAGCTGCTGTGCTTCCTTTGTAGTTAGAACCTTGCACAAGATGCTTTGTGACTGTGGACGTCATGTTTACAGTCCCAGTCTTCACTGGCGGCTGCTCCTCAGCTGACTGTTGTGTTTCTCAGTGGTCATTTCCCATCTCCACCCTTTCTTCTACATGTTTCATTGAAGTTCTGTGGCAAGGAGGAGTTTTCTTTTCTCCCTTACATATTTAGTCATAGCTGGGCATCTGTTTTTACTCCGTGGATTAAAACTCATTACTATTCTTGCTTAAAGTGTTCCCGGTTTGGCCACTGAGAGCTCATTAAAGTCAGCCCCTCTGTCCTGTGATATGCTTCCATCATTTTTTGAACATTCTCTTACTCTCTGGCACTCAGGTTCTTCCTGGCTCATCCCATACTTCCTCCGCCTCCCCTGCCAGGGCTGAAGCCTGCCGTTTCTCCAAGGAGCCCTGCTTTCTTTGTTCAGTGTTTTAGTGCTTAGGAACCAGGACCTGTGCACTAGGTGGTATTCACTGATGCCATGATGTCCCTGCTTCTAGGCCCTCTCATGAACAGAGCTAGGGGAGATATAATGTATACACATATGTATCCTATTTTCATATCAGTGTCCAATCTAAAACTATTGGCTTCTCCAGTTTCAGTTCAACATTACGAGGTTGATCATACCTTCCCCTACAAATAAAGAATTATTTGGAGCTCCTTTCTCTGACAAAAGAAACTTGCTTCTTAATATCCACAATATGTTTATTTGCCCAAGCTTCGATTTACATAGTCGTTTCAGAATTGCTAAGTCACACTTTAGGTTTTGCTGAGTTTTAATAAGAGCATAGTTGTTGAGTCGCTCAGTCGTGTCCGACTCTTTACAACCCCATGGACTGCAGCACCCCAGGCCTCCCTGTCCATCACCAACTCCTGGAGCTTGCTCAAATTCATGTCCATCGAGCTGGTGATACCATCCAGCCATCTCATCCTCTGACATTCCCTTCTCCTCCTGCCTTCAATCTTTCCCAGCATCAGGGTCTTTTCTAACGAGTCAGCATTTTGCATCAGGTGGTCAGAGTATTGGAGCTTCAGCTTTAGCATCAGTCCTTCCAATGAATATTCAGGATTGATTTCCTTTAGGATGGACTGGTTGGATCTCCTTGCAGTCCAAGGGACTCTCAAGAGCCTTCTCCAACACCGCAGTTCAAAAGCATCAATTCTTTGGCACTCAGCTTTCTTCTTTATTTATGGCCCAACTCTTACATCCATACTTGACTGCATAGCTTTCACTATATGGACTTTTGTTGGCAAAGTTATGTCTCTGCTTTTTAATGTGATGTCTAGGTTTGTTTTTTAATACGATGTCTAGGTTTGAGCATAGAAAATCCCATGGACGGAGGAGCCTGGTAGGCTGCAGTCCATGGGGTCACCAGGAGTCGGACACAACTGAAGCAACTTCGAAGCAGCAAGCAGCAGCAGGAATTTTAAATGAGCATAGTTAGACTGGCACATTTTGATTCTAAAATGCACAGATGTCCAGTTATGTATTGAACTAGTGGAAGTGTACCAAAAAATATCGCTTCCAGACTTTTTTTTCCTTCAGCTTCATTGAAACATAGCAGACATTCAGCACTCAATAAGTTTAAGGTTGACTTACATATGACAATGAAAATGATCAATACGCAGTTTATAATAGGAATAGAAAAGAGTTTCATTTGAGCCAAACTGAGGACTCTAGCCTGGAACAGACCCCCTAAGTAACTATGGAGAAGAAGAGTTTTCAGCACAGTTTTCTGTCTTGTCAGAACAAAGAACATCAACAAGACAGGGAGACATTCCTTCAAGATTTCCAAACTAAGTCAGTCTGGCTCAGCAGCTGGGAAGGGAGTCTTATCATCAAAGGAGGACCAACATTGGCATCCCAGGTAAAGAGTCATTTATCCTTTAGTTTTTAACATAGATGTTCTTTTCTTCCTGTGAATGTTGCCTTTATTTAGCACAAAATTCAAGTTAACTCCTGCATAAGACAGAATGATTCCCCATAACTCAGTATGTGAAAGTTTCTTTTATCCCATACATCTGGAGATGACTAGCACAGTAATTTTAGTGAACATCTATCATCTCATATAGATATGCAATTTAATATAAATTAAGGAAATAGAAAGCAATTTTTTTCACTTAAGCTTTACCCTCAACAGCTTTCATGTGTAGCATTCAGCCGTGTTAGTTACGGCCACCGTGTTGTTCGGTACACCCCTAGTACTTATCTGTCTTCCAGCTGAAAGGCTGTGGTGCCTGTGACCACCCTCCACTCCCATGTGTGGCCATCCCAAATCTGGTCTCTTTTTCTATGAGTTTGCTGTTTTTAAAGTATAATTGAACTACAACACTAAGTTAATTGCTGGTACACAACATGGTAATGCAGTATTTCTGTGCATCTCAGAAGGACCACCGTGATAATCCTAGTGACAGCAGGCCATCAGGCAGAGCTGTTACAGCTACCGGCTGTGTTCCCCACACTGTACATTTCATACCGTGGCTCACCGGTTGTGTAACTGAAGGTCTGCGCCTCCTAACTCCCCTCATCTGTTTCTCCCCTCCCCCGCTACAGTCCCCTCTGGTAACCACCTGCTTGCTCCCTCTATCTATAACTCTGTTTCTGTTCTGCTGTGTTCATTTGCTTTTAGATTCTACCTAGAAGTGGAACCGTGCAGTATTTGTCTTTCTCAGTCTGACTGATCTAGCTTAGCATAATATCCACTAGGTCCATCTGTGTTGCTATAAATGGCAAGATTTCATTCTTTTTGGTGACTGAGTGAAAGAAATGTAATATTCCGCTGTGTGTATCTGCCACATCTTCTTTATCTGTTAATCTGTTGATGGGCATTTAGGCTGCGTCTTTATCTAGGCTTTTGTGAACATCGCTGGGGTGTGCAGAGGGGCACATCTAGGTTTTGAATCAGTGTTCTTGTTTTCTTCTGATAAATACCCAGATGTGGGATTTCTGGATCTTACAGTAGTTCTATTTTTAATTTTTTGAGGTAACCCACATTGTTTTTCATAGAGACTACACCAGTTTAGATTCCTACCGACAGTGCACGAGGATTTGCTTCTCTCTGCATCCTTGACAATATTTATTATTTGTTGTCTTTTTGATAACAGTCATTCTGAGAGATGTGAGCTGATATCCAGTTGTGGCTTTGAATTTTATTTCTCTGATAGTTCGTGACATTTGAGTACCTTTTCATGTGGCTACTGGCCATCTGTACTTGTTCTTAGGGGAAAATGTCTATTTTTAATCCTCTGCCCAATTAAAAAAAACATTCATTTATCTTTGGCTGCCTGGGGTCTCTTGCTGTGCAGAGACTGCTTCCCGGGTGTGTGTGGGCTGCTGCGTGCGGTGCCCTCTCTTGTCATGGAGCACATCCCCCAGGGCACTCGGGCTCAGCAGGTGTGGGCAACAGACTTAGCTGCTCCACATCCTGTGCGATCTTTCAGAACCAGTGGTCAAACCCATGTCCCTGCATTGGCAGGCAGATTCTTAACCACTGGGCCACCAGGGAAGTCTGTCCTCTACCCAGGTTTTATCTGTCTGCTTTTTTGGTGTTGAGTTCAGTTCGGGATATATAGATCCACCCTTACGTGCTGTATCATTTGCAAATATATTCTTCCGTTCAGTAGGTGACCTTTTTGCCTTGTTAATTACTTTGTTCACTGTGCATACTTGCCTTTACTTATGTTTTGCTTGCCTCAAGGGATGTATTAAAAAAATATTACCAATAAGACTGATGTTAGATTGCATATCGCCTGTGTTTCCTTCTAGAGCTTTATGATTTGGGCCATACATTTAAGTCTTGAATCCTTTTTACATTTACTTTTGGGCCTGGTGTAAAAGAGTAGTTCAGTTTGACACTTTTGCAAGTAGCTGTCCAGTTTCCTCAACACCATTTATTGGAGAGGCTGTTTTCCCCTCTTGTGTGCTCTTGCCTCCTTTTTCGTAGATCAGTTGCCCTGTAAGCGTGGCTTTATTTCTGGGCTCTATCCTGCCCTCTGATCTGCGTATCTGCTTTTGTGCCAGTGCCATACTGTGTGGTTTGCTGTAGCTTTGAAGTACAGGAAGTGTGATTCCTCCAGCTTGTTCTTTCTTAAGACTGTTTTGTCTTTTCAGGGTCTTTTGTGTTTCCATACAAATTTTAGAATTGTCTGTTCTAGTTTTGTGAAAAATGCCATTGGTATTTTGATAAGGATTGCACTGAACCTGTAGATTGCCTTGGGAAGTATGGCAATGTTAGTAATACAGATTCCTTCAGTCCTTGAGCGTGCTATGAAAAAAATGAAAAGCATCTGTTTGCGTTGTCTTTGATTTCTCCAACAGTGCTGTACCGTTTTCCAAGTACAGGTCTTTTTATCCCCTTAGATAATTTTATATATGGGTATTTTATTCTTTTTGACATGATTATAAATGGGATCGTTTTTGTAATTTTTCTTGCTGGTTCTTTGTTGTTAATGTGTAGATATGCAACAGATTCCTGTATGTTACTTTTGTATCCTAGAGATGTACAAAATTCATTGATTAGTAGGTTTTTGGAGATGTCTGGAGGATTTTTTTATGCATTGTATCGTGGCATCTGTGAACATTAACAGTTTTACTTCTTCCTTTGTAATTTGGATACCTTTTATTTTTTCTCTTGCCTGATTTCCATGGTTAGGGCTTCCAATACTGTGTTGAATAAAAGTGGCCAAAATGGGTACTCATGTCTTGTTCCTGACTTAGAGGAAATGCTTCAGCTTTTCACAGTAGAGTTGTGAGTATGATGTTAGCTGTGGACTAATGGTCTTTGTTATGTTGAAGCATTTCCCTATATACCCATTTTGTGGAGAGTTTTTATCATGAATGAATTTTGAACAAAGACTTTTCCTGCATTTATTGAGATGGTTATATGACTTTTATTCTTCAAATCAAATCATTGATTGATCAGTCATCCTGGCATCCTTGGAATAAATCCTGCTGCTCACCCTTTAAATGTATTTTCATAAGAATAATTCAGTCTGTCTTTAGGAATTGGTGAAAGTTCGTGGCTTTTATTCCCATAGATCCTTAAAAAGTCAGAATCTAGTTTTATTTCTCAGGAAGTGACATGTGAGAAGGACTACTTCATTGCAGCTGTTGTTTTTTTCTCCCTTTCTTCTCCTTTCTTTTGGTACAATTATTTCTCTAATTTGTGTTGCTTAAACATATTAGCAAACTAGTGATTTCAAAACCATAATATAAAAGCTAAACAATCTCAGTTCTTACAGAAGTAAAAAACCATATTGCTCTCTCATTTTAGAAAATGAGATGGTCTTGCTCAAGAGCAGAACATGTCTCATAAAAGGATGAACCAACTTCTCGCTTCAGTCACTGATGGCTGAGGATGGTGAAGTGTTTGCTCTACTGAGGCGTCAGGGAGGTTGGCACTACCTCCTGTGGCACCAGACTTCTGAGCAGAGAGTCGCTAAGTCAGAAACCGTACCTCTTACCCTGTTCATAATAATTATCATGACCTTTGAATAAACCTTTATTTAAAACACTTAATTTTTCTACACTGCATAATATTTTAAATGAATTAATATGTACTTTGCTTTGTTAGAGATAAAATAGCCATTCACTTTTATTTCACCCAAATGCAAAACAAGTAAAAGTAATGAGCTTCCAGGGATGACATTTTACTCTTCTTGATGTTGTTACTCTGGGTACTTACAATGGATTAAATCTAAGCATGAAGTGTAAGTTGAAAGCAAGCCTAATAAGGTCTAAATATTTTTTAAAACTTGGAAATATTATTTTAAATGTATAGAGCATGTGTATAATTACTAAAACAAGTACAATTAAAACTGGACGTCTGAACCATCAAATTGTTTACCTTTTGAGTTTTCCATAATATCTATCTTGAGTTTTTCACTATGTTCTAAATCTTCTGTAATAAAAATTTACTTTTATGATCAGATACTTTTAATTTTTAAATTGTGATTTTATATACACACACACACACACACACACACACACATATAGCATAAATTCGCCATTTGAATAATTTTAAATGTGCACTGCAGTTGCATTAAGTACATTCAATTTTTGTACAGCCATCGCCAGCATCAGTCTCTAGATTGAGATAATTTTTTGAATGAGCATTATTTTCTAAGTCATCCATAATTTTTTCTTCAAAATTAATCATGTGTCTTGGAACTTCCCTGGTGGTCCAGAGTCAAAACACTTTGCTCCCAACGTGTGGGTCCTGGGTTTGATTCCTGGGCAGGGAACTGGATCCCACGCCCCAAAACCAAAGGAGCTCACATCGCAACGAAGGTCTTGAGGGCTGCAGTCAGGACCCAGCACAAGCCGATAAATCAATGAATAAAAAGAAATACATTTTTAAAAGATCATCTTTCCTGTATTGCCACAGGATAGTTAAGGCAAAGCTGACTTGCCTTCTTTTAATGAAATGTAAATTACAGCAGTGCTAAAGATAAAAATACTTAAAAGAGTCTACAAACAAAATCTAGCTTTAGTGTTTTATGAATAAGCTTTAATTCAGATATATATGATTACTACATATGTGGGCATTTGTTTAAAATAAAATCAAATATCCATTTCATTTAAAAGAATTTGCCTTCTAAGCCAATGTTTTAAATAAAATGATTAGCAAACCTACCTGGTTTAAATAAAAATACTTCATATACATTCAAAATAAAAAGATTTGTTTAATTTGTGAAAATCTTCTACTTTCCCCCCACTTAAGGTATTTAATTCACTTACCCCACACACTGTATTCTGTGAGGTGTCATCCATTTGTGAGTGGTGGTTAATTTCATAGATTATAAGTCATAGACAAGTGAGCTAATGCATTTTAAAGAAACACCCTGCTCTCCACAGGGCATTATATAAAAACATACACACACTGTTGGCTTTGTATTCTAAACTTCGTTTGTAAACTTCACGTAAAACTTCTTGATGTTTAGGTATATTCTGTCAGTTACCTGACCTGCAGTTTGGCCTGTACAGACTAATTTTTAATAGACCCTTCAAATACAAAGTTTATAAATTTGAAATAGTCTCAATCAGTGATTGATATTTCAAACACGTAGTTTAGGGTTTTATAGCATGGTTGGTTTTTCAATTTAATTTAGAATTTAGTGTTTAGCTAATCTGTGAGAAGTTAGTACGTGCTCCATAAAAAGGATTCCATGGTGAAGTGAATTTCCGACAAATGCTTTCTTCCATATCCTTTTCTATGAACATTATTAACAAATATGTTTCTAAGACACCCAGTAGTAAAGATTTCAATTTAACCTCTTCTATCTCAACTTTTTGAAGACGGACTCATATTTGCATATGATATCTGCTAACATTCCCAAGAAATGATGGTCTGTATTAATCTGCCGATCCAAGAAATAATACTATTTATATTATTTCAGAAATTTAACCCCCCCCCCCAAATAGCTTCCCTGGTGGCTCAGTGGTAAAGAATCCACCTGCCAATGCAGGAGATGTGGGTTTGATCCCTGGGTCAAGAAGATTCCCTGGAGAAGGGAATGGCAACCCACTCCAATATTCTTGGCTGGGGAATCTCATGGCCAGAGAAGACTGGTGGCCTACAGTCCGTAGGGTTGCAAAGAATTGGACACTACTTAGCAACTCCGTAGACTTCTCTGGTAGCTCAGCTGGTAAAGAATCTCCTGCCATGCAGGAGACCCTGGTTCGATTCCTGGGTCAGGTAGATCCACTGGAGAAGGGACAGGCTACCCACTCCGGTATTTTTGGGCTTCCCTGGTGGCTCAGATGGTAGAGAATCTGCCTGCAATACAGGAGACCTGGGTTTGATCCCTGGATTGGGAAGATCCCCTAGAGAAGGGATAGGCTACCCACTCTGGTATTGTGGTCTGGAGAATTCCGTGGACAGAGGAGCCTGGCAGGCTATAATCCATGGGGTGGCAAAGAGTCGGACACGACTGAGCGACTTTCACTAGCAACTAAACAGCGAACAACCCCCACCCCTCAATAAAGCCTAACATTTCTATGATTTGGTCAAAATAAACCAACAGAAAGGGTGAAAACAGACTAGACCATTGAAAGCCAGACGCAGTCTTGCCCCATGTTTTTTCCCCTTCATAATTGATGGCCTAATTCTTTCTTCTTTGAACTCCAAGGATTGCGCAAACCCTTAGAGAAATAAATCTATTTGAGAGCCACAAAATGATTACTGACTCAAAGCACCGCAGAGAAGAAAAGCACCTGGATAATTCACACAACCAGAAACCAGTTTGGAAATTTCAGCAGAGTACTCGTTTGTGTGTATATTTGCTAGAACTCAGGCCCCAAAGCCTTATTTCTCTCAAATTTGCACACAATAAAAGTCCTGATTGCATCAGAAATGTAAAGATCTTCATAGAAAACCAATGAGATGGTGGAGTTGGGAGGTGTGCACAGGCCAAACGGTGGGGCTGGACGCAGGGTCGGTGGCCCAAAAAGAGTGCTGAATTTTTACTACATATGCTCAAAAATGCAGAGAGTAATGCTGAACTTAAGGGCTTAGATGTAGATTCTCTGGTCATTGAGCACATTCAAGTGAACAAAGCCCCCAAGATGCGGCGCAGGACTTACAGAGCTCACGGTCGGATTAACCCCTACATGAGCTCTCCCTGCCACATTGAGATGATCCTTACTGGAAAAGAACAGATTGTTCCTAAACCAGAAGAGGAGGTTGCACAGAAGAAAAAGATATCCCAGAAGAAACTGAAGAAACAGAAACTCATGGCCCGGGAATAAATGCTGCAAAAAATAAATGCAAATAAAAGTAAAAAAAAAAAGAAAAGAAAACCAATGAGAAACTTGATGAATTAGCTAAATTTTAAACAGAAGAGACAGCTAATCTGGGTTATTTGTGTCTCAGTAGCAGGTCTCCTGGCTTAATCACACAGCCAGTCGCCTCTCTCCAGAAGGCGTGGCTGACTCTGCTCTCTTCCAGATAAAGACATTAGAAGGGCTGCTCCTGGAGACTTCAGAAACAGCACAGCAGCAGGGAGAAAAAAGTATCTAGCTTTTAATCAGCACAAAATATGCTGATATAGTTTATTGAATGTTTGTTATTAATTTCTTGTCTTCTTGTTCGAAACATATCCCTGTTGTTCCAAATCCACTCTAGATGATGTGAAAGAAACTCAAGTTACAATTTCTTCAGTTGTGTTTTGTTTTCAAATTTTCAGTCATTGAAAAAGGATGAATTGAATATGTTGTCTGTTTTTGTGCACTGAAATCTGTTCCTGTAAGTAGGTACTACTGGCACTCAGCTGTAGGGTGTTTACATCACAGTGACTGTTGCCCCGTCATTCATGATGGAGAAAGGGGTCTTGAGAGCTCAGATCATGTAGCAGGACAAAGATGCTTCTCAGAAGCCTTTCTATAACCACAGAAACCAAAAACAATTTTTAAAAAAGTCACTACACAAATATTAGTAAGTTTTACTGGAGTCAAGAAGATGAAGAAACTGTTTAAGCGTATTTTTTAAAAGAAAAATCATATACTGTTTTGTTTGTTTGTTTGTTTTACTAAAATGGCTTGTTAGTAACGTTAGTATATATTGTAAGCCTTGGGTAAGGCTCATAGTTGTTTCCTTTCTAAATAAAAAGAAAAATAAAGTTAATGTTGCTCTTTCTGAGCAGACAAAATGCACCAGCAACTGAAACATTTAATTTAACAAACGATGCTGTTGGAAGAACGTGAGCTTTGCAAAGTTATAGGAAGTGAACTTGAGTCTTAGATTATAGTACGTATGTTACCAGAGGCTACTTAACCTCAGTGAGCCTTGATTTATTCATCTGTTAAACTGAGTGGTAGCAATCTATCTGCATTTCTCAGAATTATTATGAGCATTAAGGGACACACACGGGGCCAAGTGTGAACTCCTGTAAACTGCAAACTCGCTACTTACCGGAGCTGCTTGCTCCCACCATTGCTCACTGCTGCGGCTCCCAGCAAGACACACAGTCGTAGATGCTTCCAAGTGATTTACTGCTGTTAGTCACCACTGTGGCTGCTCTGATCAAGACAGTGAATGTGAGGGGAGCTTTGTGGAGAGTCTTCTCAATTTTTTTTCTCTCACAGGAGAAAAGAAGAAAAGTGAAATAGGCAGGTGCTTTTATTTTGTGCCAGAAAACTTATCCTAAGGTTCTTCTGCCCTCCGTCGGCGATCTGGATCATCAGCATCTCCTTTGGGCCCTCATAACTCTTGCAGTCTCCCAAGAAAGGTATTTAACAAGGATGCACGGCTGGCCGCTCACCCCTCAGTACCTCATTCCCTCGAGGCAGCCTTCCAAAGGGACCGGTATAAACATCATTCCGGATGAGCTCGTTAATAACTGAAAGAGGTTTTAGGTGTGGGAGTTTAAACACATTCAAGCTGAAAAAGAACTTTTTTTTTGGAAGCTCAGGACCCTCCACATTTGGTAGCCTTCCAAGACCCCCGGGAACAGTGTGAGGACCACTGATCTCACAGAGCCTTCCAGGCGGTTACTGCTTCAGATTAAAGCTGAAGCTGGGACCTGCACCACGGTGAGGGTGGGCCTTGCAGGTGGCTGGGAATAGGCAGGCAGGAGTCCCTGACACTCTCATGCCGGTGTTTGTCACAAGTCTCCGCTCCACTGAACGCTCTTACCGCCTGTGTCGGAAGCACGCAGCTGGGTTCTCCAGCACTGGCAGCACTGCTCCATCATCACCCCTCTTAGAGTTTGTATGGAGCACACTTGCTTTGCGGTGTCGTGGTGGTGTCTGCGTGCAGCGGGGGAACCCGCCGCCCGTGCGCACACATCCCCGCGGTGCGGCGGGGGGAGTCCCCCGCGCGTGTGCACACATGCCCCATTTCTGGCCCCTTCCCACCGAGGTCCCCGCAGAGCGCTGAGCAGGGCGCCGTGCTGCAGTGGGTCCCCGTTAGTCACCTCCTCTACGCGTGTGTTTGTCACTCCTTGCCATCCCTTTTACAAGTGCCAAAGGAGTCTTTGTAAAGTGTTGGTTTTCTCTGAACTTTTCAAAGTGACTTCAAGCGTTAGTGAAACACATTTGCTTGGCACCTAGAAATGGCTCCCTGGGCACCTAAACACCCCCTTCATGCCAGTGAAAACACCGCCTGGTAAAGTTCCCAGACGGAAGCGCGCGCGTCTGCAGACAGCGCCGGCCGCAGAAGCAGCCTTTCTCAGCCCGGCGTTTGTCCTGGCTGCTCCTCCTCCTCTGTTACGTAGGTCCCAGTCCCCTTCCTGGCCTTGAGTGGTCTTGTTACATACAACTTTTAGACTGTAGTGACCACGTGGCTTTTAATGGGCTTTTCAGTGATTTACCTGTAATGACTGTCATGGGTGCATTTCCTTTTCAGGAGTAACAAGATAGAAATAAACAACAAGATAAGTAACCCAAATCAGGCATTTGGACAAAACAACCATTGATTTCCTTTGCAATGACTGCTGCTGGGAAGAATAGTTAATAAAGAGGGCAAAGAATGAAAACTGGAAACTGAGCTGCAGATGAATGGAATGTGACCTTCTCCACCCGTACCCTAACCGCCTGATAGCCTTCAGCTACCTGAGCAAAACTGCCAGATGCTTCTCAAAGAAATTAAGGCTATAGGAGCCTGCATTTCATTGCCATGCTTTGCAGTCTTGATTCATGATCATTTGTGGAGTACTGTAAAACTATCCGTTAATAAGGATCAGTTGCACTGTTTGAACAGTATTTCTCAGTATTTGCCTGCTTCTGTAATTACACCGTAATTATTTTTTATTGATGACAGTAAAATATGTAGCATATTTCACAAGTGGAATTCTCACTGCCAGTCTCTTTTAAAATACTGTTGTTTGGGGAATATTCTATATGCTAATTAACATTGTTGTCTTATACTTTTGGTCATAGAAAGCCGTGATTTTTAGGACATTAAGGGAGAAAAGATCTCACTAAAAGCTTAATGGCATTATGATGATCTCTTATTTATGAAGGCATTTTTACTGAAATGTAAGTTACTCTTAAAATATCTGAGGAATCTTAACGCTTTTAATAATACTACTTTAAAATACATGTAATATTTCATCAGTTAGTGAAAAGTTACATATTAATACTCTGATATTAATAAAATATTTTATATGTTAGAAAATGTAATACTTTGACTTTGTCAGCTCCCATTCTACTTAAATACTGAGCTAGTATTTTTGAAAGAACATGGAAACACACTAAGAAGGCAAACATCAGAGGTGGTAGATTATTTTCATAATTGGTTTTGATGTCTGTCTGTTATTTTGTTGTCCTGTATTAAACTGACTCATTACAAAACTTAGAAAAGTTTTTATAAAGAATTGTGTCATCTCCTTGTGCAGTCATTTTGCTGGTTTCTTTATGCCATTTTGTAACACTAAACAAAGCGATCTTTAGTAATCCCCTTAAATAAATCACTTCTTTCAGGAAAGCTATTCAAGGGATACTTGCTAAATTTCTCTCCATGTTTGTTGATGGTATTCTTTGCATTCAGCTTATTTTGAAAGCTCTTTGTATTTTAAACTCTGTTCCAGGATAAACAAAAGCAAATTTTGCTCCTTTGGAAAACCAAAGTAGTTCCTATCTGAACTTTGATTTTTTAAAAATAGTTGAAAACAATGCACAAATTTTTGTAGTTTACAGAAGTGAAATTATCATATATATATAAAGTACTGTTTTTTATTGAACTGGATGCCTAATGCATGCTTTTCAGTTTCAAGTCTTCCCAAAACATTTAAGATTATTTTTCCTTGCAACTTTAAACCAAAACTTGGAAGTTTTAGGTGTGTTCCTTTGTCAGAGCATGAACTGGAAAATGAATGAACTGAAAGAAAGAAAAGAAACTGTCCGAGGCTTTTCTATCAGAAACTGTGTCTGCTGTTCCCCACATTCAGTTAGAAATTCACTTGATTTATCACACACCTGTTAAGATTCAGTTATCCCTGGACAGAAGAATGGATCAGAACAGAACAGAATATAAAATCTTAGAGTATACCAAGAACTTGTAGAAATTTGGTATATGAAAAAGTGAGAAATCTTTAGTGAGTTACATTTTCAGGACATGAAACTGCACAGAAATCTTGAACTCTATTCAGCAGTCTCATTGTTACTAATAGTAGTATTGCAGCTTGAAAATTTTTTAATGTTTATGTATGAAAACAGATAAGCATGTTAATAGAAGTCAAGATATTCAGCATAACAGAAAGTTACAAATGAAATAAAAGTTATAAAATGAAAGAAGTTAGGGAAAAACCCTACAATGTCCAGTGTGAATGGTTACCATCAATATGAGCTCATGATATTTCAGAAAGGTGTTTCCCATTCCAGCCACAGAAAAGGGCGGCTCCCAGAGCAGTGAGTGTAGCTATGCCCAGATCTTGCTGCTACCTTTCCCCACTAAAAGACAGCAGAGTTCCCTGGAGAAGAAGCTGATTCCAGGTGTAGGGAGGGAAAGTGTAAACTGAGCCTGAGATCGTATGAAAAGATGCTCAGCATCACTATTCAGAATGGAAATGCAAATCAAAACCACGATCACCTTACACCTGTCAAAATGGCTATCATCAAAAAGGGCACAAATAACAAATGTTGGCACGGATGCAGAGGAAAGGGAGCCCCCCTACACTGTGGGTGGGAATGTAAACGGCGCAGCCACTGTGGAGAACAGCACGGAGGCGCCTCAAGAAGCTAACAATAGAGCTGCCATATGACGCGGCATTTCCACTCCTATGTACACATCCAAAAACCCCACCCCACTAATTTGAAGAGATACATGCACCCCAGTATTCATAACAGTGGCATTTCCGATAGGCAAGATGTGGAAGCAACCCAAATGTCCACCCACAGACGAATGGATAAAAAAGGCCTCGTGTATGGATGCACACGAGGGAATAGTGGTCAGCCCTAGAAAAGAGCAATGCTGTGCCATTCGCAGCCACGTGGATGGACTTGGAGGGTTTTATGCTAAGTGAAAGAAGTCAGAGAAAGACGTGTGCTGTATGATATCATTATGAGTGAATGAAACAGAAGCAAGAAGCAAACTCGTAGATGCAGAGAACAAACCAGTGGTTCCCGGTGGGAGGGGGAGGGCAGTATGGGGTCGGGGAGCGGCAGGTGCAACCTACTGGGTGTGAGGTGTTCTCAAGGATATACTGTACAAATGGGGAATATAGTCTATGTTTTGAAATAACTGTAAGTAGAAAGGAGCCTTTAAAAACTGTATAAATTTTTTTTAAAGAAAAGATAGTCTGTGAGTCAGATCTGCCAAATTTTTACAGTTTTTATAAACCAAATTCCTGGCACAGCATCTGAAATACACTGAGACCTTGATAAGTACTGAAAGAATTCATTGTGTTTTGTTGTGCTTTTCACTTCTTTACAGACTTTTTAAAAAGGTTAATTCTGATGTTAGCTGCCCTTCCTAGCTTTGTGGCACGTGTAAATTTCTTGTTTTTGTTCTTTCCTGAAAGTTACCTGATAAGTGTTAAAAGGGACTGGACAAGTTCAAAGCATGTCACCCTTTACAAGTTGCAACTTGATCTCAAACTATTAATTAGTACTGGTTGAGTTTGGTCCTTCAGTTAACTAAAGATCCACCTACTTCTCTATCTTGAATATCATAGGATAGCTTAGCAAACGTCTTGCAAATCTTGGTAATACCATGTTCTTAGAATTCTTTCAGTCCTGTTAGAGTATTAAAAGAAGAAAAGAAAGATCTTTTAGTAAGACTTTAAATAATAAATCAATGCTAATAATCATTGTTCCTTTTCTCATAGCTGGACAAAAATACACACTTTTGAAAGCTGAAGCATTTTGCTTTATTTGATATCTACTGGCACCCTGATTTTTCCTTTAATTCGTTGCATAGTGCACTGGTTCCTATATAAATGTTTTCAGTCTTATGGGAATCATTTTAATTAAAATGCGTCTTTAAACTGCCATGCCAGAGTCAACTAGCTGAGAACTAGAAGTCTCTTATCACAAAAAAGTAGTTGTCAAGCCAGCGGGGTGACTTGTAGGCACTGAGACGTTTTGAGCACTCTGAGCTGTGTGGGTGTCCGGGGTCACCAGCCGATTAGAGAGGGCTGAATAATAATAATAGTCAGACAGGAGGTACAGAGGCCACCTGTCTGACTCTGACAGGTGGCAAGGGGCCTGCGGGGCATCTCGCTGGTTTCGGCTTAGGCGTTCAGACGCCCTACCCCTCCTCAGGTAGAGTCGGCTTGGGCTGAAGGGGAGGGGAGTCACAAGCCGGCAGAGGTGAGCACTTTGTCAGAGGCGTCACGGAGTGTGCGTCATGGCTCAGAAATTACCCTGTCCTGAATAATACCAAATGCTGTATATCTGTCATGACAATTTATCGATGCCTGCTAGGTTTTTGGCTGTGGTTGAATGGGTGTCATGGTTGAAATAATCTGAGAGTCATCTCTTTGTGAAAGTTGTGAAAGTGTTCGATGCTCAGTCGTGTCCCACTCTTTGCGACCCCATGGACTGTGGCTTCTCAGTCCATGGAATTCTCCAGGCAAGAGGACTGGAGTGGGTGGGTAGCCATTAGCTTCTCCAGGGGACCGTCCTGACCCAGGGGTCGAGCCCAGTGTCAGAGGATAAAATCGGGTAAGAGCCACAAGAGTGTTCAGTGCTGACTTTAAGTAGATCTGTGAACGGTCTTGGGAGTAAATAGCAATAAAGAGGCAAGTATCGTTATGATTCCCCTTACGAGGCACCTAGAAGAGGCAAATTCATGGAGAGTCTAATAGAAGTTGCCTGGGATGGGGCGGGAGCAAGGTCAGTATTTAATGGGCTCAGGGTTTCTGTCTAAGATGATGAAGCAGTCTGGGAATACATGGTGGTTCAGCTTTGTGACTGTGCTTAGGACACAAGGTTATACACTTAAATGGTCAAAGTGGTAAATACTGTGCTGCATAAGATTTACCATGTGAGCCCTTGTGGTAGAGAATCCACCTGCAATGCGGGAGAGCTGGGTTTGATCCCTGGGTTGGGAGGATCCCCTGGGGGAGGCATGGCAACCCACTCCAGTATTCTGGCCTGGAGGATCCCATGGGGTCGCAAAGAGTCTGACACGACTGAGTGATGTTCATTTCACTTCACCTCATATGTTTTACCACAATAGCAACGTGAGCAATTACTCTTAATGCAAAGTCCAGGGTGGGGGTGAAATAGCATGCTATGGAGACTGCTGGCAAGTGCTCAGACCTGCGCCCTCTCACCAGATGAGAGCAGGGCCACACCGAGAGGTGGGCGGTCTTCCAGCAGGGAGGGCCCCCAGTGTAGGGTTGAGCTGAGTGATCAGGAGCTCCCCAAGTCACAGCAGCGAAATCCCAGGCACAGCTGGAGTGGCAGTCTGGGCTCTCCAAACCTGCTGTCCAGGGGTGCCAGCCCAGTGAAGCTAGGCCGTGCCGCTCTTGAGTCCCCCACTTGTGAAATGTGTGGACCTTGGTGGTGGTGGTCTAGTCGCTCAGTCGTGTCTGACTCTTGCAACCCCGTGGACTGTAGTCCGCCAGGCTCCTCTGTCCATGGGATTCTCCAGGCAAGAACACTGGAGTGGGTGGCCGTTTCCTTCTGCAGGGGAATCTTCCCTACCCAGGGATCGAACCCCGTGTCTCCTGTGTTGCAGGCAGATGATTTACCAACTGAGCTATGAGGGAAGCCCTCATAACTTACACGCAGGTGTGGACCCTTACACATTTGCAATGTTAGTTGACTCATTAAACTCTTATTTTTCTAAAACTTATTTCAAAACCATTCTAAGCATAGAATTCTTCCTCTGTGAAATCGGTGAAGCCATTTAAATTGTTTTTCTCCTGCTTTTCAGTTTTTCTTTTAGTACTACCAATGGTCATCAGCTCCAGATAGTCTAGAGGGTTCTATGAAATATTTCTTGTGGGAATAGTTTTCTCCTGCTCTTTGAATTCATTTTTGGAGAAATTGTTCACGTAAAAATGATTGAGTATTACTTACTTTGTACAGGATAATATTTACTAAGAACATGGAGATTATATTCACTTGGACATATTTTTCTTTAGTTTGTTGGGTTGTTTTTTTTTTTAAGTATATGATTTAGCAGACTCCCAGCAAGATATTTTATTTTAATCCTGTCTTTTAAAACACTCTTTCTGGTTTATCTTTGTAGATGCTTTCTACTTTGAACAACCTTGCATTGAAAGGGTATGTAAAACTCAGATTTACTGTTAACTGTGGGTTTTCATATGTTATATATTAATACAAATATCATTATATCTTTGCTTTTGGCATTCATTCTTATTTATATCTAAATCCCAAGTCATCATCACATTTTAATAAATTAATAAGTAATATAAATATACAAGTTTATATTTGTATATATGAAAAGTGAAAAATGTGAAAGTGCTCAGTGGTGTCTGACTCTTTGTGACCCCATAGACTGTAGCAGTCACGAAGGACAGGGAGCCTGGCGTGCGGCAGTCCATGGGGTCACAAAGAGTTGGACCTGACTTAGCGACTGAACAAAAACAACGGGAATTATATTCAGTATGTTGTAATAACCTGGAATGGACTGTAATCTGAAAAATATCTGAATCACTGTGCTATACACCTGAAAATAACACAATATTATAAATCAACTATAATTCATTTAAAAAACTTCGGTTATTTGGGTTCCTCGGGTTACCTGTAGGACACTGGTCATTTTATTTCTTTTAATTTTTATTTTTCCCTTTTCTGTCTTTTACTTTTGAAATAGTTTCAGGATTATGGGAAGTTGCAAGATTAAGAAAAATAATTTTTATGTACTGTTTGGTCACCCATTCCCCAAATGTTGACGCTTTACCACATTTGCTTAATTATTCTTTCTCTCGTTCTCCAAACACACAGACAAGCTTTTGTTTTGTTTTGCTTTGTTGTTTTGGCTGGTCTGTTTGAAATCTAGCTATAGATGTAGTGCCCTTTTACCTCTAAATAAGTTGACGTATATTAAAATCAAGGTATACTTTTATATAACCAGAGTACGTTTGTGATCATCAGGGCATTGCATTGATACACGTCTTACTGTCTAGTCCACGAACTTGTGTAAATGTCATCGGCTGTCCCCATAGGAGGCACTGTGACGCCTCCTCTGAGTTTCTGCTGCCCAGACACACAACACAGCTCTGACCACAGAGAGGCGGCCCACGCAGCCCTGCGGAGGAGGTTCTGCAGGTGCCTGTCTACCTGAAGAACCGGCCAGATTAAGGAGACTAAAGTGACAGAAAAAGGAAGTAATGGCTTGTTGTCTTAGACTGGGCAGAGGAAGAGTCGTGTGTGTGTGTGTGTGTGTGTGTGTGTGTGTGTGTGTGTGTGTGAGTTCTGTAAACTGTAAATGTCATTTTGGGGACAGCTATGTTTTTTAAATACCAGTTTCATAATAGTATAACATAGATTTCTAATGTACATGTAAACGAAACTTTAGGAATGAGAACTTTATCTTGGCTGTATTAACACATTAAGAGCTCATCAGCATTTTTATGAGATATCTATGAGGTGCGTGTCCAGGGATTATGGAAAGATTTAGAAGCATGATCGCTGTCCCGAGGAGACAGACAATCTCAGCTTTTTTTTTCCAGCCTGTGCCTCTCTTGGACAAACAACCAAAGCACATGCCGTCTTTAATTTAAAATCTCAAAGTAAATTAGACTCAAGTATTCTCTACCATGTGAGTCTGTTTGCTTCCTGAGTTTGTGTAATGAGGATGCCTCATTATCTATTAAATACGTTTGGCCCCTAGGTTGTGGGTAGTGAGTAGTAATAAAAGCCTGAATGGTGAAGGCTTAAACAGCTCCACCTTAAACAGTTTGTTACGTTTCCTGAATCTGGGAAGTGTGGCTTTAGTTAGGGAGAATTAGACTGTAAGGGATATGTGTATCACACCTTAAAATAATAAAACTGTGATGAAATGAAATGGTGATTTAAGACAATATTTTACCCCTCCATCCCTGCTGTACCCTGTACCCTTTGAATATAAGGATACTCCACAAAATATGTATTCCTCTCTAAAAATAATTGTCACAGAAATTTAATAACTAGATTATGGTAATATCTTAATGTTCTGTTTATGCTGACTTATATGGTTGTTTATATACGTATACATATAGGTGAAATGGTTTAGCAAGTAGATGAAAATGTGGGGTATGAAAGGAATTAAAGGACTTGATCCACATAACGATAGTACTACAGTTGTTAAAAGGTCTCTAACTGATTATGCTAAGACCAACGGCAGGGTAGAAAGCCCTTTTTTGAAACAAGCCTTAATAATGCAGACTAGTGAATAACAGATAATATTCTGCTAACATGTAATCAGTTTGTTCAACAACTCAAGTACCTAATATATGTCCGACTCCGTGTGGACTGTGTCTGCGTGGGGCCTGGCCCTGTGAAAGCTGGACTCTAGTGGCGTTCTCTTCTCAAGAGGCAGTGTCTGCAGCTGGAGACAGGGCTTCAGTGTGCATCTGGCTCTTGCCCTTACTGGCTGCTTGACTTTGGGCGATCTGTTAAAGTCTCTGTCCCCCGCCCCTTCATGTGGTTAATAAAGGAGAGAAGGCAGAGAATTCTAAGAGTGTGTACCTTGTGGAGTTCGTGAGGGTTAAACAAACAAGTGTAGGAAGGGCTTGGGAAATGGCTAGTCTAATGTGGAGACAGATGGTTAGAAACAAGTGCACGTTAAGGGGACCTTGGCCTGGTCTGGAGGGTCGGAAAAGGCTTTCTTGGGGTGTCACTTGCGGCCTGAGAAGTGCTGGCTGACTGCATGGGGGAAGAATCCCAGGCTGAGAACAGCGGGCGTGACGGCCTGGAGGAAGCCTGGGAGCGGAAGGCGGGGACCCGTCCAGGCTGCCCCTCGTATGGCCTCGGAGAGCCTTCAGAAGGGTGGTTTTGAGCAAGGAAGATTCTCATCTTAAAATGATCATTGTGCACGCGTTCTGAAAAACATTGGGAGCACACTGTTGGCAAATAGTAAGACAGCAGCTGGGAGTCAGGGGGAGATGCATAGACGTGGGGTACATCAAAGTATATCCGGTCATCAGTGACTTGGCTTCGTGTTTCATTGGATGTGAGGATGAGGGAGAAGAAATGCCAGTGCAGACTCCCAGGATGCCCGGTAGAGGGGAAATACGTGCAGGTGAGTTCAGAGAGCAGAGGGGATGTCCTGCTGTAAAAAGAGACTGAGGGTGTCGTATCGGGTTCGCTGATAATATTGAGGAAGCTGGGAGCGGCGATTCTCAAGGTGTGGTTCCTGGGCCAGCAGCATCCCCTGGGCACTTGTTAAGAAATATGAATTATCAGGCCCTAGCCTGGACTGACTGAGTCAGAAATGCTGGATGTGAGGCCCTCCTGTCTGCGTTCTAACAAGTCCTCAGGTGATTCACATGGCTCTGCTGCCTGGGAAAAATGGAGAACACCCTTCTCAGAGGCACCGTGGAGAGGTTTAGGAAGAGGGGCGAGTGCATGTCAGAGCCAAGGACCTGGTTGGTTTTGCGGAATGACAGTACTTCGGGGGCAGGGAGTCAGCAAACTGTACCCAGCACAACAGAGCTAGTCCACTGCCTGTTTTGGAAGAGTCCACCACCTAAGAATGGCTTTATTGGCTTCTGTTGTTGAAATGGGCTTCCCAGGTGGTGCTTGTGGTAAAGAACCCACTTCCCAGTGCCTGAGACATGGATTTGATCCCTGGGTCGGAAAGATCCCCTGAAGAAGGAGATGGCAATCTGCTCGAGTATTCTTGCCTGGAGAATCCCATGGACAGAGGAGCCTGGCAGGCTACAATCCATGGGGTCTGTCTGACACGACTTAGTGATTAAACCACCACCATTTCCATTATGAAATTTATTTATTTATGTTAACATTTGCTAGCGTGCAAGTGGGGGAAAAATCCTGTATAGCCCATTTGTGGGCTCTTTCTCGCTTTGCTGAAGTTCTTGCATCCTCCTTTGGCACTTGAGCTGAGAATTACACTCCTTCCTCTACTGCACAGCAGGTTGCTTTGATTGCTCCCTTCTCTTGAGCATTCTAATATTTCAGAGCATGAAAACGGCAACACATTCCTGTCTGAACTATTATCATTCCATTGATCAAACAAAATGCTGCTGATGAGATTTTATGAAGCCCTGTTAATGTAGTTTTGCAGAGATTCTGAGCTTTTATTTTGCAAAATAGATTTTCCAGAATACCAAAGTCAGGAAACCCTATTTCTGTTATAAAGACCTGTGAATGTTCCTGCAGATTAGAATTCTTGGCTAATCTCTTCGCCTAATAAACCACATGTAGTCATAAAAGAAAACAGACAGCAATGAAGCGAGCCGTGTAATGCCTAGATGAGGAAAAACAACAGTGGGTGAGTTGGTGTGTCCTGTGGCTGGGAGCCTGTGGCCAGCAGGCAGCTCACTCTCAGAGTTCTTCCTGAAATCTGCAAGTGGACGCACATGTCCGTGTGTGTGTGTGTATGTGTGTGTGCGTGCGCGCGTGTGTGTGTACTTCCAAAACCCTTCTTCCATCATGCCCTGCCTTTCAGTACTGCAGTTAGGTACAAAAATTCACTTACTGTCAACTCACATAGAAAACCAAGCCCCTATCAAATTGTATCAAGTTGGCCAAGAAGCTTGTTCAGGTTTCTGTAAATGATCTGGGAAAACCCAAATGAACTTTTTGGCCAATCCAATGTTGACCTTTAAACCCTCAGATTCTTTTTTTTCACCCTGAGATTTCCTTCCTTCTCTCTTTCCCTCCCTCCCCTTCTCCCTCCTCTCCTGCTGCTGCTGGTACTTGGGACTCATTCTGGGTGCAAGAGATGCAGCTGTGAGCAACCGCTGAAGAAACACATCCTTCACTCTGTAGTCTAAGGTGGCAGGACAGGTGGTCCTCAAAGGACAACTGAGGAAGAGAGGAGCAGACGCGCCTTGTGCTCCTTCTGCTGGAGGACTGTGTGCCCACAGAGTGCGTGGTTAGGCAGGCCTCTCGAGAGGTGATGGCTAAGCTCTGGCCTGGTCGTCTTAGGAGGGGTATCATGTTAGTATCTTTGGGGAGGACGTTCTGTTTAGAGAGGCTCGTGCAGAGCCGAAGGCAGGAATCAGGTACCTGAGAGACGGCCGGGTGGCTGGAAAGTATGGTGAAAAGATGGTGCAAGGTGGGCCCAGGGCGGCGAGCAGGTGCTTTGTAGGCTGGGGGAGGAGTGTGGATGAAGCCCTTGAAGCAAGAAGACTGACGGGAGCGACCTCTGCATAGCGACTCGTTTTACTCTGTGCCAAGTACTCCACTTGGCACGTTTTCATGTATTATCCAATTTAATTCTCGAAATTCTATGAGATAAGTACTGTTATCCTCATTTTTCAGATGAGAATACCAAGGCTCAGAGAGAGTTCCTTAAGATCCAGTGTCTGTGACATGGAGACAAAGGAGCGTTTCTTTGCTCCCTGGTCCAATGGGCTGCAGAGCCTGGGTTCTCAACAGCCCTGCTGTGGGGACTCTGTGCTGTTCTTAGCCTTCCTTCTTGTCCCCTTTATCCCTCAGAAGGCTTCTCCTTTGGCCATGCCAGTGCTGGGACGTGGGGAGAAGCCCTGGACACTCCCTGGAAACTGGCTTCCCGCCTTCCTGTCTTTATTTCTCTCAGTGTCACTCTAGGCCCCTTCCTTGGTGATCACCCTGTCTTGACTGGCACAGAATATAAACTTAGAATAAGATTAGAGCGTTCTGCAACAACTTTCAAGCAATGTCAGCCCCAGGACAGTGATCCTGCTTGGGAACCACTAGTGCTTACAAACGAAGCACGCCCAGCGATGGGCTAAGAAACGCGTTCTAGCCAGAACGATTTTCAGATTTTTCTAGTTTCACTTAAACATGAGCAGTAGTTAAGGATCAGAATTGAGAACGTTTAGAAAATGCCTCGAGAACTTTAATCTGGGAGCTAATATTTTGTATTTCAAGAATACAATTAGAGACGTCCTTGGCGGTCCAGTGGATAGGAACCCGCCAGCCCCTGCAGGGGATGCAGGATCGATCCCTGACTCGGAGACAGCCCGCGTGCCGCGGAGCCGCTGACCCTGTGCGCGCACCCGCTGGGCCTGCGCTCTGGAGCCCTTGAGCCGCCAGACCAGACTCGCGGGCTGCAGCTGCGGAAGCCCCCGCACCCAGAGCCCGCGCTCCACCCCATGGGAAGCCACTGTGGCCCACACCCCACAGCAGAGGGGAGCCCCGCACCCCACAATGGAGGGGAGCCCCCACACCCCGCAACGGAGGGGAGCCCCCACACCCCGCAACGGAGGGGAGCCCCACACCCTGCAACGGAGAGAAGCCCCACACCCCACAACAGAGAGGAGCCCCCACACCCCACAAGAGGCGAGCCCCACACCCTGCAACGGAGAGGAGACCCCCGCACCCTGCATTGGAGGGGAGCCCCAGCAGCACTGAAGACCCAGTGCAGCCAAAAATAAATGAATGAATAAATAAAAAATATGTTAGTTATTTTAGCCACAGTGTCATGAAGCTTTTCAACCATAGCTTTTCAACCATATTATACAAATATACGTGTGTGGCTTCCTTTCGTTAGATACAAAATAGAAAAAACAACTGCATCTGACTTGTGTTTAGGTGTATAGCTGCAGTGTCATTAGAATTAGAGTATATGAAATAAAGTTACTATTCTAGTTATGTGCTTTTAAATTGGCATCTATTAGCAATAACGCAAAGGCACATTTTGACTTCAGTAAGTTTCCAAGATACCTCCCTTCAGATCCAGCACTAGACAGCTTGCGGCTGTGACTCTGCTGAAGGCCCAGAGGGGGCCTGTGGCCTCACAGCACTGCTGTTTGCACCCCAGTCCCTGGCGTGGTTGAGCCTGGCCCCCCTCGCCCCGCCTCCAGCTGGATGGGCTGCAGGCTGCCTGGGGACAGGGGCATGGGGGCCATGGGTGCACATCGATGCGGCTTTCAGAAAGGGAGTGGCAGTGGCCGGCCGATTGGCGGGGAGGGGTTGGTGTATACAATTAATAAACAAGAATTCTTTCATAAAATGAGGCAAAGATTACAAAGCAAAACTTAATGAAACTAAAATGAATTTAACCTCTTAATTTTAATTAGGTCCCATTTGTTTATTCGTGCTTTTATTTCCGATATTTTGGGAGGTGGGTCATAGAGGATCCTACTTTGGTTTATGTCGGAGAGTGTTTTGCCTATGTTATCCTCTAGGAGTTTTATAGTTTCTGGTCTTATGATTAGATCTTTGATCCATTTTGAGTTTATTTTTGTGTATGGTGTTAGAAAGTGTTCTAGTTTCATTCTTTTACAAGTGGCTGTCCAGTTTTCCCAGCATCACTTGTTAAAGAGATTGTCTTTTCTCCATTGTATATTCATGCCTCCTTTGTCAAAGATAAGGTGTCCATAGATGCGTGGATTTATCTCTGGGCTTTCTGTTTTGTTCCACTGATCTATATTTCTGTCTTTGTGCCAGTACCATACTGTCTTAATGACTGTGGATTTGTAGTATAGCCTAAAGTCAGGTAGGCTGATTCCTCCAGTTCCATTCTTCTTTCTCAAGATTGCTTTGGCTATATGAGGGTTTTTGTATTTCCATACAAATTGTGAAGTTATTTGTTCTAATTCTCTGAAAAAGACCTCTGGTAGCTTGATAGGAATTGCACTGAATCAATGTGATTATTTTTGTAGTTATCTCTTAACGCAGTACTCGATCTGAGCATTAAATACCCGTAGGCAGGATTCCATGGTCGTTGCAGGGACAGTCAGAAGCAGATAAAAACTGCACCTCTCAAACATTTCCATATTCACTGAGATCTGTGAGTCTTGTGCCATTCATTGCCAAGGCCTGATTTTAAAATCCAGCCTTATGTTTCGTTCTGTTGTTTGTCGATTGTGGACGTCAAGCGATACAACGCTGTATCGAAAAGTTTGTTGTTGGCTCTGCACACAGGCTGTAGGAGTAACGCTGCCGCCACGCAACGGGGCTCTGCCATCAGCACGTTGAACCCTCCCAGTGAGGCCATGTGATGAGCGCCACGGTGGAGTAGCAGTGACTTTAAAAATACTCAGAGAACAAGCAAAAGCACTGTGCTTGCAGCGAGAGGAGAGTCAACCCTGTCAACATCCAGAAAGTGGGCTGGTGGCGTGTCTCTCATCGTCGGCTGTGGATCTTTCTTAGCCTCTCTCACCGCCATCTCCTTTTCTCTGTGGTTCTGTGTGGGGACTGGAAGCAAAGTACTACTGACCGTATTTCAGAAACAACCTCTGCCTGTAATCTCTGGATTCCCCTTCAGTGACGTTACTTTCTGAGAGAATGATGTTGGATTACACGCACCCAGGCATAATACACTTGTTTCTTTATAAACTCAGTAATAATGAGATTCTGCATGTTGGAATAACATATGATGAATATCTGTATTGGTGTCTGTTGAACAGTGGCTTTTTATGTGACTGCAGTGAGATCTGAACTGTGTAGACTATTACACTATTCTTCCCGCCGCCCCCCCCCCACACACCTAACTCTGCATTCATCACAAGTAAATGCCCAGATCAGTGGGGTGTCTCTGTAACAGGTGATAATCACCTTAGACCTCCTCCCCATTGGATTCCCAGGTGGCGCTAGTGGCAAAGAACCTGCCTGCCAAGAGCAGGCCGTGAAGAGACGGCTTAGAGCCCTGGGGCGGGAAGAGCCCCTGGAGAAGCGAATGGCAGCTCACCCCAGTGTTCTTGCCCTGAGAATGCCACGGACAGAGGAGCCTGGTGGGCTGCAGTCCATGGGGTCGCACAGAGTCGGACAGGGCTGAGCGCGCACGCTTACTCCCCATAGCCCACAGGCTTATCGTCGTTGTCACATAGACCGATTGTTCCTACATTAAGCTCTGAGTCTGTTCTTCTTGTTATTTGATGAATAGCTCACTTGAGTCGCTGTTAGAAATACAGCATTTGGAATTGAACAGGTTGTGAGTGAAAACTGGCTACTGGTTTTCTTTTTTTATTCTGTTTGATTGATGTGTTTGTAGCAGTCCCAGGTAACCTTGTTTTGCAAAAAAAAAATTTTAAGGTCAGCATTCTTGGCTGGTTAAAAAGCAGATTTTAATGCTCTGGGCTTAAGATAATAGCCAACTTTAGCACTCAGCTCAGTTCAGTCGCCCAGTCGTGTCTGACTCTGTGGCCCCAAGGACGGCAGCATCAGCATTCCAGTGTTTGTCAGACCTGTTAGGTCTGTGGTCAGGACTCCTTTGGCAATGGACAGAGGCACTTGGCCTGTAAATTCCCATCAGTTTTCTGTGCTGTCTAATCATATTAAATTTTGGATATTTTGAGTGCAAGAGAATCTGAGATACAAGTAGTTTACCACAGTCTGTTGCCCATTCTTCTATTTAGTTCAGCCACTTTGTTAGTATTAGGAAATCTGGCTTGTATACTTTGACTCAGGTATTTAGGTATTTCTCTGATGTGAAATGAAGTGTGGACAAAATTGATGCTGCTTATAACCAGGGTATTTTTGAGAAATATAGCAATGTATTTCTCTATAATATCCTTGGGTTTATTTTCATTGAAAAATTTTATAGATGGTTAAGTCACATGCTAGAAAGATTTCAATTTGAATTCCAAATCTTTTCGCTTCGTAAACTTGGTCAGGTCTGCTGACTCTGAGCGTTTGCATCTGTTTTTCAAAGCATGAGTGATATACCTACCTTGTTGAGCTGTGAGAACAGAATAGCGTTATGTGAAACGTCCGACACAGGGGCCGGTGCCTGTCTTAAAGTTCTGAAGTTCCAGCGTTTGTCAGAGGCGCATGTCAGTCAAAAGTCAGGTCCTCTGACAGACAGAAATGGGTTTCAGTCACAGCATGTGTTACCAGCTGGTAGAAAAGTCTGGGTCCTGGCAGATGGTATGCAGATCTCTAAAATTTTCGACTAGTTTTTCCCTGTAAAATTCTGTTAAGGACTTTTCTCAAGAATTCTAAACGTCAGTAAGAATTGGGTGAAAAGAAAGGAGAGGCGCTGAGTGATATCCAGGCTCTCGACTAGGGGGCTGTTGACAGTGGGCCATCCAGTGAGACACAGAAAGGATGAGGAAGACGAGCGAGGTCTGAGAGAGACTGAGCTGAGCAAATGCATCATTTCCCAGGTTTAATTTGGTTTTAGCTTTGCTTAGAACATTTGTAGTTCCCAAGATGACTCATTTTGTTATTGTTTCGTCACTAAGTCATGTCTGACTCTTTTTTGACCTCATGGACGGGAGCCTGCCAGCCAAGAATACTGGAGTGGGTAGCCATGCCCTCCTCCAGAGGACCTTCCCAACCCAGGGATCGAACCTCCGTCTCCTGCATTGGCAGGCAGATTCTTCACGCTGAGCCACCAGGCAAACCCAGTACTCATTTTAGGTATTCAGAAATTTGCAGAATCTGTCAGTTGGAGACACCCTTTTATCTCCAACTCAAATCTAGACCAAAATAACAAAATCATGGCAGTACTGTCCCTGATGTCACTCAAAATAACTGACATTTTTATTGAGTTTTCCTTAACTGCTCGTGCCACGTTAAACTCAGCCTTTCTAAAGGGTACTTTACTCTATGAAGATCACCAAAGCTTGTTTTTAAAAATGAATGATGACAGTAACTTGAGCATAAAACCGGATCACTTAGAAGTTTTATATCAGCTGCCTGGACAGTGGAACCATAAAGTAAAAGCTAGTGTTAGTCTTTCCAAGGTCATGCCGTTCCTAAAGATTTGGCAGTGTAGAGAACAGGGTGGAGGTTCCTTAAGAAACTAAAAGTAGAACTAGCATGTGACCCAGCAGTCCCACCCCTGAGCGTATATCCAGACAAACACATGATTCAAAGGGATGCACGCACCACAGTGTTCACTCTAGCACTGTTCAAGGTAGCCAAGACATGGAAGTGACCTAAACATCAGAGGATGAGTGGATGAAGGAGATTCGGTCCATACATGCAGTGGACTATTGCTGAGCCGTAAAAAAGAATTAATACCATTTGCAGCAACATGAATGGGCCTGGGGATTATCACACTGAGTGAGATAAGTCAGACAGAGAAAGGCAGTATCATATGAGATTGCTTATATGTGGAAGCTTAAAAAAAATGACACAAATGAACTTATTTACAAAACAGACTCACAGACTTGGAGAATGAACTTATGCTTACTAGGGGAAAAGGGTGGGGAGGGTGGGATAAATAGATACACACTTCTCCATTTAAAATAGATACCCAATGAGGACCTAATATATAGCACAAGGAATTCTGCTCAATATTCTGTAATAATCTAAATGGCAAAAGACTGAAAAAGAACAGATATATGTAGATGTATAATTGATTTGCCTAGGTGTGCACCTAAAAATAAACAGCGTTGTTAACAACTATAGTCCAGTATAAAATAGAGGATTTGGTGGTTATTTTCCAGTTTCCCTCTCCTGTCTTCCTTTTGCTACCTTCCTTTCCTGATCTCCGTCCATGTTTCTTCCTTCTTTGCTGCTGTGATGCGGTGTCCTGGGAAGGACAGATCCTACCCCAGGTTCACATCCCGGCTCAGTCACTCACCACTTGCCTGATCTCAGACTCATCTTGTTCATTCTCTGAGCCCGTGCCCATTTCCATACTGAAAACTGGAGAGAATAATGCCTAATTTATGAGGTTACTGGAAAAAATGAGGAAACAGGTTTCAGGAACTCATTTAGGAAGTAGGAGTTTTTAATACTATTATTAGGCATCCGGTTGAAACTACAGAGTAACAAGGCATAAGCAAGCACAAATAAATAAACGTGATGATTTATGGGTTGCTCAGAGTGTCCCAAGGGGCACTAGTGGTAAAGAGCCCGTTGGCCAAAGGCAGGAGATACAACAGACATGGGTTCGATCCCTGGGTCGGGAAGGTCCCCTGGCGGAGGGAATGGCAGCCTACCCCAGTGTTCTCGCCTGGAGAATCCCATGGGGAGAGGAGCCTGGTGGGCTACAGTCCAAAGGGTCACAAAAAGCAGGACATGACTGAAGCAACTTAGCACACATGCATGGGTTGCTAACGAAAGGTTTTTGGTTAAAGAGGAGGTCGAAACCAACCATTAAAATGAATTTTCTAAAAATTATCTGTGGAGTTATCCACTAACCCTGTCTTCTGACACTGTGATAATTGAGTTGACTGTAAGAAAGACGGAATAAGGAAGCAGTTCTTCTGCCAACTTAGAGAAAATGTGTGTGCCCAGAGGCAGGCTTGTCCAGCCTTATTGGAGGCAATACTTTAAAACCCAGCCAGCAGTACTTGAGACTTCCCTGGTGATGAATTGCCTGCCAAACTCTGCCACCAAGCATTCCATTTAATTCACTTATCTCTCTTGGCATAGCTTCTTTACAAAGCCAGCGCCCTCACAGGGGGAGCAAGGTCAGCAGGAAAGCTTTTCTAAGTCTTAAAGCACCACTACTCAGGATATTTTGAATTCACGGGCTATTTTCTCCCCAAACTCCTCAGTCATTTTGGAGACATAGTTTTCTTCAGTTTCACACGCTAAAGATATTCTCCACAGGATGTCATCAAGATGGCATATTCTTTCTTTCTCTCGGGAGAGCCCTGGCTGTCAGAATGGCCCAAAAATGAGGACTCGCCACTGTGTATGTGGCCTCTCCGCTCCCTCACACCCGCCTCCCCACACCGGGTGCCTGTGTCCAGAAAGGCCGGTCAGGCTCTGGGGAGAGAACATAAAGCTGCGGGCGAGACCTGAGGCAGGCTGGCCTCACACAAACAGCTGGCATTCTCTGCGTGTCTGTGACCATGGCTTGGATCTCAGTGTCCACGGATGTCAAATTGTGTCCTAACGTCTTGATGTCTTGATTAGCTGGAGGGATCTTTTTGAAAAATTTTTAACTTGAAATTATGAAAACGTTCAAACACACACAAAAGTGGGGAATTAGACTCCGGGCACCTAACTGACTTCTGCTGTCAATAATGGCTGGCCTAGCTCGTCTCCCTCTCCTACACTTCGCCCATCTTTTGTGGTTGAGGGGTCTTTTTGTGTGTAGAGTGGTTTTGAAGAAAATACCAGTCCTCTTATGATGAGACTCTAAGTCTTCATTTCCCCACAGAAAACCTGAAACTTTCAAGTCTTTGACCTATGCCTCCCTTCACCTCCCCGCCCCACCTTGCAAAGAATTGCCAATAGTACAGAAATGTAAAAAAATTGTTTTCCAGAGATTTCTGATTTCAAAATCATCTTGCTTCAGCAGTGCTTTATTAGAGGTTTCTAAAACCCCAGGTGGGTATGGGAAGCTTCTGCATTAACGCAGGCGTTCGTGTGTAAGGGTGTTTGCAGTGTTTTGCTTTGTTCTTCATGGCACGTCTCCGGAGGTTCCAGGCGGGCTCTGGCCGGGCGGGCTCGCCGGTGGGACGCGGGCGAGGCCCCGCCCGGTCCGGCCGCCGCGCGGACTCCCGAGGCTGGGCTCGGCGGGGGACCCGCTCCGGCACCAGCGCAGCGTGAGGGCGTCCCCGCGAGGCGACAGGGGACCAGCTCCGCTCGCCACGCTGGGTTCAGGGGCACCGAGCATGGGGAGGAGACCTGCAGAGAAACGCCGCCACAGCGTTTACTGGGGGAGGGCTGCGTGCAGCGAGGGGCGCGGCCGCGATCGCGCCCGGACCGTCCGGCCTCTCCCGTCTGGGAGGACCCGGCCCTCCCTCGTGCTCACGAGGCGTTTCCGAAGGAAGGCCGTTGGGCAGGCGCGGGGCTGGACGTGCCGTCCTCGGGGCGGGCCTGGGAGCGCGCCCTGCCCGGCTGCCCGAAGGCTGCCCGGGGCAGGGCGGGTCTGCGCCGAGGCGCCTCCGGGCGCCCCTCCCTCCGCGGGCAGAGCGGCGCGGGGCTGCTGGGCTGACGCCGCCGCGGGGGCTGGGCGGAGGGCCTGGGGGTGCGCCGGCTCGGCGGGCGGCCGGGGAGCCGGGCCGCGCGGAGCGCTGGGCGGCAGCCGGCCTGTGTGCGCCTCACCGCGCCTCACGGTTCGGACCGCGGCCGGGGCAGCCCTGGGCAGCTCGCCGGCCCGCGTGTGCGCCTGCCGGCCGCACGTAGAGGGAATGTGAAGCCTGGTCAGTGTGCTCGGTGAGCGCATGTGTGCAGGACAGGCGCACAGGGCAGGCGCGTCCCCTACTCGGGACATTTAGACGTAGCGGGAGGTGCAGACAGCAACACGCAGTCAGGTTTGGTGTCAGCCTCCGTGCTGGAGTGTCTGTAAGCTGCTTTGGCAGCAAATGGTGAGCTGTGTCGAAAAGAAGAGAAAATTCTTAAGGAAAAACAGAGTAAACACAGAGCATTCCTTCCTCCCGTTCCCTTTTTTACCCATCTCCCACCTCCTACCACCCCTGGAACTCACATACAGTTTCTCAGTTTTAATAAGTTTGGTGAACAAATTAAAGAGAATGCCTGTGGCTGAGTAATGTGTTCTGAAGGATCACGAGCGGATACATCACAGACCAGAAACTCAGGAGCAGGCAAACTGTTCCAGCTCAGGGAAACCCAGGAGTCAAGTGGCAAAGTGTCTCCTGCAGGTGAAGCCCCAGAAGAAGGCTCTGCTCCAGATGCACTGGGGCTGCTGTTGGCCCAGCACCACTGGGGGAGGTGAGCCTCCCGTCCTCTGGTTCTCGAGGAGGAAGGTGAACCTCTTGTTTTCTCCCTTGGAGAATTCGGGGTGATCCCAGGCCTCACTAGCATGTCTGTTGGTTATTGAAGACATCCTAAGAACAGTTAGGGGCTTCCCTGGTAGCTCAGCTGGTAAAGAATCTGCCTGCAATGCAGGAGACCCTGGTTCAATTCCTAGGTCAGGAAGGTCCACTGGAGAAGGGATAGGCTGCCCACTCCAGTGTTCTTGGGCTTGCCTGTGGCTCAGCTGGTAAAGAATCCGCCTGCAATGCAGGAAACCTGCGTTCAATCCCTGGGTTGGGAAGATCCCCTGGAGAAGGGAAAGGCTCCCCACTCCAGTGTTCTGGCCTGGAGAATTCCATGGACTGTATAGTCCTGGGGTTGCAAAGAGTCGGACAGGACTGAGTGGCTTTCACTAGGAAGAGTTGGGAGGAAAAAAAGATTGAGGTCAAATTTATATTTGCTAAATTAAATTAAAAATTTTCAATATTACAACTTTGAAGTATGCCAGTAGTTTCTTCTACAACAATGTCTCAAAAGCATGGTAAGAATGTCCTAGCTGTCTCCTCAATAGCAGTATTCTTTTAGGCAAGTTACTTAAGTTCTCTATTACACTTCCTTCCACCAGAAGACTGAGGCTGAATGTGAAGATTACACACTTAGTTCATTCACGCTGCCTTCCAGGGAGTCAGTGAGTGCTAGTTGTTGTTATAGTTATGTGCAGAATTTTAGTATACATTAGTTTATAAAAAGCTTTAATGCATCTGTGTTAACCATGCGTTATTACAATTAATTCTAATTAGAACAAAATGAAGTCACAGTTGTTTGTCTCTGTGTGTATATGAATAATTAATATGGTGCAAGCAGCACATTACGTGACACTTTGGACCCCACGCACAGCTAACTTATGTTCACAGAAGTGGCAAACCCTCCAGAGACAATGTGGAATTACCAGTGATTATAATCACATATTTAATTAAGTGGGATAACTTTTAATGTATATAAATGTTCCTAATGTATATAACTTTCTACTGTAGATAAATGGCTTTTGTTAATAAAATGCATTGTCAGTTGTTTATAATTTCCGTTCTATCATAAAATTTATTTTCTGTGTTTTTAAAGAAAAGATTGTTTCTTACTTCTTACTAAAAGTCCTTTACCTTCTAAAGGAGCTTATTTGTACACTAGCTCATTTTGGAAGGATATAGTTTTATTTAGTAATAGTGGCAGCAGCAAGACTAAAGTGGTTTTAGAGAACTTTCAAAGGCAGAGTGCTTTTAGCCTATGTTTCTTACTGGACAGTTTTGACAAGCTTGAAGTATCTAATCACTCTGTACCAAGTAAGAGGTAGACGATTAGTAGAGTTCCTGCTGGGTGAATAGTAAATTCAAACAGGAAGATTAGAATATCAATTCCTCAAGATGTTTAGAAAATACAATTCAATTAAGTTAAATCAGGATGCCTATTTCTACCATAGGAAAGACTCCAGAGACAATTCTTTTCCCCTCACACCTTTATTCAAGTATACTTACAACATGATATTTGTGTGCAGTGTTTCTCAAGGTGTGGTCCAGTCCCCAGAATCAGCATCACTTGGGGACTTGTTAGAAATATTCAACCTCTGGTCCCGCCCCATACTTAGAGAATCAGAAACTCTGGTCTGGACGCCCAGAAACCTGTTTTAACAGCCCTTCCAGGTAATTCTGATGCAACCGAAGCTTGAGTATCATTGCTCTTTATCATACTGGCTCTTGGCAATTTGATGGAAATTTTAAGGAAAAACTGACAAACTAGGGAAAGTATTGTCAAGATGCTTATTGAAAAAATATAAACTTCAGCTCATCACGTGATTAACATTAAGCAAAACTTTCCCTTCAGGTTTGTAACAGAAACAAATAAATGTTTCAAGCCATTAATAAGAAATCCATATCATACTGATTTCTGAAGTAGTATGGCTAATATCCCTTTGGTTGTAACTTTTCATGACAGTTTTAAGTCTCCACCTTTCTTTAGGGAAAAGACTGAAAGTTTCAAATTTCACTTCCAGCTGTAGTCATTAGGTCAGGCCAGCCTCATCATCTGTAGCCCCCTGCCCTGTACCTGCCCCCCGCTTCTGTCACCTCCTAGAGACTCAGTCAGTCTGAATGGGTTGACTTGCCTCGACTTCTAATGCTCCTCCTTCACCTTCTGGCACAAGAGATGCAGTTACTTCTGTCTGGAAGCACCCTCTTCCCCAGCTCTTCACCGTGACCTGCTCATTCTTTAGGTTCAGATTAGACGTCTCCCGAGGTAGACTCCACTTGCCTTCGCTCTGCTCACAGAGATCTGCTCGCCGGGCAGTGCTGGCTCGTGTGTCACCCTGGGGCCCGGGATGCACTGTGCACGCACACCTCGGAGATCATGCAGGCTGGGTTCCAGACCCGCACAGCAAAGCCAGTAACACAAGAAAGCAATACAGTCACATGAATTTTGTGGTTCCCCAGTGCATGTGAAAGTTACTTTTACACGATACGGAGTCTGTTAGGTACGCAGTAGTGTTATATCTTTAAAAACAATGTGAGTACCTGATTTTAAAGTACGTATTGCTGAAAATGCTGATGTTCAGTGAGGTTTAATTTTTTTGCTGGTGGAAAGTCTTTCCTTCACGTTGGCAGTTGCTGGCTGATCAGGCTGCTCTGAAGGTTCTGGTGGCTGCGGCAATCTCTTAACATGAGATGACCGACTCTTCCTTTTCTGAACCATCTCTCTGTGGCATAGAATGCTTCTTGACAGCATGTCACCCACATTAGAGCTTCTTTCTAAGTTGAAGTCAATCCTCTCAAACTCTGCTGCTGCCTTACCACCTAAATGTATTCAGTAGTTTAAATCACAGCAGTCTCCATCACATCGTCACCAAAGGTTTCCATCTCAGGGAACCTTTTTGTTTGCTCGCCCATGAGAAGCAGTGCCTCGCCAGTTCAAGTTCTAGTCTGGGATTTCGGCAGTGCAGTCACATCTTCAGGCTCTACTTAGAATCCTGGCTGTGCTGGTTTCACCACATCCGCAACATTACTTACTCCACTGAAGTCTTGTACCCCTCAAAGTCATCCTGAGGGTTAGAGTCGGCTTCTTCCAAACTCCTGTTCACAAATGTTCTTAACAGCATCTAGAATGGTGAATCCTTTCTAGAGGTTTTCAGTTGACTTTGTTCAGATCCATCAGAGGAATCACTATCTATGGCAGCTGTAGGTTTATGAAATGCATTTCTTAAATAATAAGATTTGAAAGTCAAAACTACTCCTTGATCCATGGGCTCCAGGATGGAAGTTGTCAGCCAGTGTGAACACAGCTTGAATCTCCTACATCTCCATCAGAACTCTTGGGTGACCAGGTGCATTGCCAGTGAGCAATCATGTTTTGAAAGGAATCTTTTTTCTGAGCAGTGTGTCTCAACAGTGGGATTAAAATATTCAGCAAACCATTCTGTGAACAGATGTATGTGCTGTCACAGGCTTTGTTGTTCCATTTCTAGGGCACAGGCAGAGTAGATTTAGCATCATTCTTAAGGGCCCCAGGCTTCAACTTAAAGTCACCAGATGCATTAACACCCAAGAAGAGTCAGCCTGTCCTTTGAAGCTTTGAAACTGAGCATTGACTTCTCCTCTCTAGCTGTGAAAGTCCTCGATGGCCTCTTGTTTAAATGTAAGGCTGTCTTATCAACATTGAAAAATCTGTTGTTTAGTGTGGTCACCTTCATGAATTATCTCAGCTACATTTCCTGGATAACTTGCCGCAGCTTCTACATCAGCATTTGCTGCTTCACCTTGTACTTTTATTTTATGGGGACAGCTTCTTTCCTTCAACCTCATGAACCAACCTCTGCTGGCTTCAGACTTTTCTTCTGCCACAGATCACTATTACAAAATAATAATGAGAAACTTTAGGCAAGAATTACCACACCGTGACACAGAGACATGAAGTGAGGAAGTGCTGTTTGAAAAAAAAGTGCTGATAGGCTGACTCAGTGCAGGGGCATCAGTGTAATAACTGCCAAGGAGAGTACTCCAGTGAGACTTGTGCTCAACTTCTAAAGGTTATGAGCTAGATGTTCCGTGTATTTTCCAAGTTAAATTTCATAATGGGGATTTATTTTTATTGTGTTTGGCAAAAGAAAGGGGTTCAGTGAATCAGTGTCACTATCTCAAGAAATAGTGGATTAGCCATTAAAAAGAACAAACAAAAAACTTGCATCCAGGTACATGACCCAAATAGGGAGGTGAATTCAGTCATCACCTTGTTATGTTATGATTAAAGCTGATCTAAACGTACTTGTTCTTATATGAATAATGATTATTGGATATATTCCTATAGGAATTTAGCATTTAGTCTTGGAAAGATAATATTTAACCTTTGCTGCTGTTATACCATAAATTTGGTTTCATTTGTGTTTTAAACTTGAAATATTTTAAGTTAACCAAAGTAACTACTGACAGAAGAACCAGAAAACCCCAATGTCCATATTTGGTCAGATTGACAAAGATTAAAAAGGTAAAACGCAGCTTGTTAAGGATGTGGGGGTATAGGCAGCATCATATGCTGTTGGTGAAGCCGTAAATGTATATTTTTTATTTCCATGTATATATATATATACATATGTGTGTGTGTGTGTGTGTGTGTGTGTGTGTGTGTGTGTGTGTGTGTCAGAGCTGTGGTTTTTCCAGTAGTCATGTATGGATGTGAGAGTTGGACCATAAAGAAAGCTGAGTGACGAAGAATTGATGCTTTTGAACTGTTGAGAAGACTCTTGAGAGTCCCTTGCAATGCAAGAAGATCAAACCAGTCAGTTCTAAAGGAAATCAGTCCTGAATATTCATTGGAAGGACTGATGCTGAAACTTAAGTTCCAGTACTTCGGCCACTGATGCAATGAATTGACTCATTGGAAAAGACACTGATGCTGGGAAAAAATTGAAGGCAAGAGGAGAAGGTGACAACAGAGGATGGATGGTTGGATGGCATCACCAACTCGATGAACATGAGTTTGAGTAAGCTCCGGGAGTTGGTGATGGACAGGGAAGCCTGGTGTGCTACATCCCGTGGGGTCACAAAGAGTCAGACACGACTGAGCAACAGAACTGACTGATACGTGTGTGTGTGTGTGTGTGTGTGTGTGTGTATGGAAGGATTTGCTTACTGTGTTAAGTAAATGGAGGGAAGTGATGACATAGCTATGTATTACTTAAGCAAAGCAAACATTTCAGAAGGAAATACATTAAAATAACAACAGATTTCTGGGAAGTCATTATATGGAGTAGTATGTGAAAGTCGCTCAGTCGTGTCTGACTCTTTGTGACCCCATGGATTATACAGTCCATGGGCTTTTCCAGGCCAGAACACTGGAGTGGGTAGCCTTTCCCTTCTCCAGGGGATCTTCCCAACCCAGGGATTGAACCCAGGTCTTCTGCTTTGCAGGCAGATTCTTTACCAGTAGTGTAAAACTCAAATATTTTGAATTTGTGTGTATTTTCCACAGACTTCTAGTATAGTGGTTCTCAAACTTTGGTAACTTAGTAACTTGTCAGACTTCTTGCTGAATGTATCTGTCAATAGCCCCAATCCCAAAGAATCTAATTTTTAAAAAAAAATTGATTTCTTTGTTATGTTTTTTAAATTAATTTTTCATTGGAGGGTAACTGCTTTGCAGTGCTGTGCTGGTTTCCGCCATGCAACATGAATATATAGTGCACATGTACCCCGCCCAGAGGCTGCCTCACCAGCCCTGGCCCTCCCTCCAGGCTGCCGCGGGCGTGGGGCTGAGCTCCCTGTGCGCTGCAGCGCCTTCCTGCTGGCTGGCTGTTCTATACCCTGTAGTGTATGTATGTCAGTCCTTCTCCCTCAGCTCACCCCCCCTTCCCCCACCATGTCCGCAAGTCCATCCTCTACATCTGTGCCTCTATTCCTGCCCCAAACAGGTTCATCAGTGCCTTTTCTAGATTCCATGTATATGCGTTATGTCCACTGACAGATGATTAAAGCTGTGGTACATATATGTGATGGAATATCACTCAGCCGTAAAGAGGAGCCAGTGAGAGTTAGCTGAACTGAGGTGAATGGACCTAGATCCTGTTACACAGAGTGAAGTCAGAAAGAGAATCTCACTTGGTGTGAGCAGGAAACCACACTGTCAGCAGCACTGTCAATTTTTTGTGTAGTTTCTCTTCCTTCCCCCAGCATCTGTATATGATACTAGTAGAAAACTGGTAACAGCACATGTGATTGTTGTATGTAGTTGTGCACATAACTGAAAAGTATTTGCGTGTATGTAAGGCCTGGCCTCAGAGAATGCTAGGACTCCCTGTATGCTTTAGGAATAACACAGATATGAACTGCTAGAAACTCAGTCGTGGTGTTTAAATTCTTTTGAATAAAGATTTCTGTTATCTGAAACGAAAGGAAGATGTTGAAAACAACAGAGTAATAAGCAGAGATAAAGTAGAATATATATTGTTTCATTCCATGAGAAGGTAAAAGAGATGTTCAGAGTTAGAGCTCATCTTAATAGTCCACATTCTGGTGTGATAAAAGGATGTGTCTGTTTCATGTTCTAAAACAAATACTAAACCCTGGCTAGACAAATTGGAAGGTGTTTAAGACTTGAATTTATTACATTTCCCACTGAGATTAGGTTTTTTCCCCTTGAAAACACAAAGGTTTTCCTGACTCTTAATTGGCTATTTTCTTCTATCCTTTTTTCTCTTCTCTGTGCCAAATTTTAGTTTAATACAGCATCTGATCTCTGTGGTTTGAAAAACAGAGTTTATATAGAACTATATTAGTATGTAGTAAAATCAAGTTTTACTACCTCAAGAATTATTTGATACAGATCTTATATAAATTAAAACGTCACAAAGAAGTTAAATGTCTGATGAAATAATTCTGATGTGTGTATTATATGAGAATTATATAGGCAACAGGTAGAGTTGAGGGACCTTTTTGTGTTACACATTTATCCAAGTCAGTTCAATCATTCATATTTTTTTCAGGTTCTTTTGGTGATTGTCACAGCCTTGCTTCGGTGAACTGAGAAATCAGACCAAATTTTGCCCTACGTGCAAACCCTGCTGTCAAGCAGACACAAAAATAATCATAGACACCTTTTTCAAGTAAAGTCCCTGCTTTGTTGTTTTAAACATGCACAGACAAGCCCGAAGGCAGGAAAATATCATTCTCACAGTGGGATTAGGCTTCTCATGGTGGGATTAACTTTCTGGTCTGATCAGGCGTCAGAATACTGTACTGAGTTGAGAAGAGTGTTTGGTGCAGGAGCAAGGTGATTGTGACCTTGCATGCAACTCGGAAGGAGTTAGACTGTGGGACCCGCCTGCAGGCCCACTCCAGTCGGGCAGAGGTGGGCAGGCCTGGCTGCTGCTTCCGACACTCACGTATTTTGGACACTGTTCATTTCCCCGGTGAAGTTTACTGCTGATGTCTTTGGTGCGCAGAGATGAACCCCCAGTGGGAGGTGCGGGTGAGACGCTGGATGCGAGGAAAGACGCGGGCTGGGCCCGGCTGCCTCTGGAGTCAGTCTTGAGTGAAGACCCTGAGCAAGCTGACCAGCTATGTCAGAGTGGCAGCTCCTGATTAGGTCCTTCACCTGTTAGCTTGCATATACAGTTAATGCATGCGTATTGTATGATCGTATTGATATTTTGGGGGTTTAAAATACCATCGGTGAGTGGTCTGTGAAAAAATCAGTGGGTCCAGAGAGTTTGCTTCACCGTAATTTGGGATGGGATGGCGCAGAAGTGCCCTGCGTGTAGTCAGTGTTGTTTTGTGAGCCTTTTCTTTCAGTTTCTATAACTGAAATGCAAATACCACTAGGCGGTGATGTAAAGCGTATATCCTACTGTGAGTCACAGACAAAAATGGTTGAAATCAGCAGTTAGTGTTTTAAATTACAGGTGAGATACAACCATAACTTCTGTCAATCCTAGATTTATAGCAGAACAGAATTTACTGGCTTCTTGAGGGTTATTTTAGTAACTAAAAATCTAAGCCTTTCCCGTATTTTCAAAGTTAACATTACTCTTACTCAGAACTGGCAGCTAAGATAGTAACTGAAAAAGAAAATAGTGCTGTTTGTTGAAAAGCACATCTTACGCTAGGCATTCTATCAACAACAGACTCTTTTCTGGAGGCGTTAAAATCCCTGTTATGATAGATCTTCCATGTTAGCATATAGACAGACTCCCTGAGTCTTCAGAACAACCGTAGATGTGATGGGATGGATGGTACAGCAGTCGTGAGTCTCAGTGCCACACTTAGCAGTGCCTAAGTCACGCTGTTACTTTGCAAACGACACTTTAACGTGGTTAAAGCTCCCTCAGCGGGAAGGGTGTCAGATTGAAGGCCTGAGCACCCGTCCTAGACTTCCTCGTTTCCTCTTTCTCAAACGTTACTTGTCAGCTGCGCCCAGCGTACCTCTGGGGCTCTCCCATCTCTGGCTACACAGAGGCTTCCAGTGTGAAAAAAGCCGCGCACCTATCACCCTCAGCGAGCTGTTTTCTTTGTTCTGTGTGTCCAGGGAGGGTCTCCTACCAGATCTTCCTCCGGAAGCCGCTCGGGCCTTGCAGGAGCTCAGGGAGGTGCCCCATCAGACTGGCCAGGGCAGGCGTGGGTGCGGCTGGAGGATTCGTGTTCCGTTTTGCAGGGGCTTTGCAGAGTGGATTCCCACTCACCTGATGTGTGCGGTCTTGCGAGAGACCCACGCTAGACGGTAAGCCCTTTCCTTCCCTTTGTGGTCTCTGTGCCTGTTGTAGCGTCTCACAGGTAGAAGGAGCCAAATAAATAGTTGTCAGGTGACTGCATGGGACACTGATTTCACTGACGCCGTCTTCCCTGGAGGCCCACTCAGCCAGTTCGAATTGCATGGCACCCACCCCATGGACTGGGGACACTCTCCCTCTCCCCAGTCTTGCTCAGGGCTGCCGAGCCCTGAAGACTCAGCCTCTCTCCTCAATGAATAGGTTTCAAAACTGGCAGTCAGACTTGCATGGATGCTGACATAATGCTGGCTGATAGTCTGCTGAGTCTTAACATGTAAGCATAAGGACAGATGAACAGAGTACTTACGAGGCATTTAGGAGGCGACAGATGCTTGGAGGAAGAAGTCCATGATCAATTATGAGAACAGGTAGCCCTCGTCTGCTGTAGAACTTAGGATTTTCTAACAAATTATGGTTTAAGTTAGATTCACTTGCCCACTGAACATGAGTTTGTTGAGGACATGAGATATGTCTGTCCACATGTATTTTTTTATCATTCATTAATTTGATGCCTTATTAATTTACATTAATAACATATAACTTTGCAATAGGAATGCCAGTGATATTCTAAGTACAGTTTTCCTTGCATTATAAGAGAAAATGGGCCCCCTTACAGAGCATTTGGACATAAGAAAAGCTGCAGAAAGATGATGAAAACCATCTGTGATCTCACTGTCCTGAGATGGTCAATATCAACTTGTTGATATCTTTTCAAGTTTTTATTTGTGCCTGTGTATAATTTTTATAAAACTTAGATAAAATTAATTTTGTAGTTTGCTTTCCCCCCTACTGAGCAGGTTCCCCATATCGTTAAAAAAAGTCTCCAAACATAGTTTGTAAAGACTTCATATTCTCCTCTCTGACAGCATTATGATTTATGTAACCACTTTTCTATTTTTAGATAAAGTGCTTCCATTTAAAGTACCTAAGTGTCAGTACTCACCCTGTAACCTCTTAGCCTCCCACACAGTGCATTTATGGAGTAGGAGCCCAGTGAACACCTAAGGGAGGTAGGGGTGGGATGGATTTCCCAGAAGGAACTCTGTGACTGCTTCTCGAGCCCCACTCTTGAGTAAAATGAAGGAGTCGATCAGAAAGCTTATGTAAGAGGTTAGTTTTATGATTATGTGATTTGGAGAATAATTCTAATTGAGCCGCATCTTGCTCTTGAGACGTGTGTGTCGACGGGCAAGGCCCTTCTGTGGGTGCTGAAGTGGAAGCACTGGAGAACCGCGCAGGAGGCAGGCAGCTCTGAGAAGCAGGGCCCTGCTGTCTGTGGCGACCGCTCCTTGCATCTGCAGCCTGGGGACAAACCGTGTTCCTCGTTCTAACGTCCCCGACAGCTCTTTACAGTTTTCTTCACCATCTACACCAGAACTGCTTGCAAAAAGGCAAGAATCGTCACGAAGTGTTGAGTCGTGATATATCCGTTGATATGTATTTAGGCAACTTAGCTTAAAGCCTGCTCCTTCTATGAAGTCTTCTCCCCACATCCCCTTCTTTCCAGGAAAGGAATGGTCCTTACATCTGTATTTGTCTGCCTTTGTTATTAGGGCCACAGATGTTCCAGATGCGGTGTTGGCTAGTCAGGAACAGAGGAAAAGGATCACAACTGTTTTCAGACGTGGAAAAAGGTCATGTGGATCAGATACAATCAGCAGCACCCTTGTTCCTTTCGCTTTCTTTCAAATGAGGAAGCAAGATTTTAGTTTATTAGGGAGAACTTTTCTGAAAGGTAAAACTTTTCCAAAGGGCATGGTCTACTTCATCATGTGTAAACTAGTAATGTCTGAGCATCTTATAGGATTGTTCCATGGGATGTTTCCCTATTAGCTTGAAGAATAATTCTCAGATCACTTAGACAGAAATGCAACAGATGATATTTTATACATGTTTGTGGTGACATAAATTCTTATGAAATTAGGTAATCAGCTATGCTATTACAGTCTATTGAAACCTGACCTAGGAGATGGTCTTATGCTTATCCAAAAGATGGAAGCTAAAAGGAATAAATGCAGTCACGAAATTTGGCTTTGATGGTAGGTTTGTTTACCCGTGTTGACTGAAAGACCAGATGTGTTGGTCTGTGAGTCAAAATATTAATGACATATCATTTGCATATAATCTATGCATAGCCTCATACACCCTTTAAATCATCTCTAAATTACACATAATACCTAATATATTGCAGATGCTATGTAATCAGTGGTAAATACTATGTAAATAGTTGCTGGGCCCAACAAATTCAAGTTTTGCTCTTTGGAACTTCCTAGAATTTTTAATTCCAAATATTTTTGATCCATGGTAGGTTCCAACCAGTCCATCCTAAAGGAGATCAGTCCTGGGTGTTCATTGGAAGGGCTGATGTTGAGGCTGAAACTCCAGTACTTTGGCCACCTGATGTGAAGAGCTGACTCATTGGAAAAGACCCTGGTGCTGGGAAGGATTGAGGGCAGGAGGAGAAGGGGATGACAGAGGATGAGGTGGTTGGATGGGATCACCGACTCAATGGACATGGGTTTGGGTGGACTCCAAGAGTTGGGGATGGACAGGGAGGCCTGTTGTGCTGCGGTTCATGGGGTCACAGAGTCGGGCACAACTGAGTGACTGAACTTAACTGAGGTAAATCCATGGATGCAGAACCCATGGATATGGAGGGCTGACTGTATTGGCTGTTTGCTTGGAAAATACTGTTTCTAGAAGCTGGCATTCTACCCAATGGTAGATGATTTGTCAGGAAGATACAACAAAGGTTTTAGAGTAGATGACATTTCAAATTTCTTCCTATTCTGAAATTCTTGAATCGCCAAGTTCTATCTAGGTCCCTGTTTAGTAGCTGTTCTGCAAATTCTCACCTGTATCTTTCACAGAGAGTGAATACCCCACCTCCCATACTGGGCAAGTGAGTTCATTACTGTTTAAGGAAAGTAGTATACACACACACAGACACACACACACGTTTACTCTGCTGCATCGGGCCTTAGTCACAGCACTGGTGTCTTCCATTGCAGCGAAGGAACTCTGGTTTTGGCACACAGGTGCAGCAGTTGTGGGCAGGGCTTAATTGCCTTGTGACCCGTGGGATCTTCGTTTGCCAATATGGGATCCAACCCACATCCCCTACGTTGCAAGGTGGAGTCTTCACAACTAGACCACCTGAGTGGTCGCGAGTCTGTTTCTCTTCAAGACTTGGTTCTTTCTTCTTGTCTACTTACAGTAGATGATGAAGAGTTTGCAGTTCTTGTTTAAAAGGTCCCTTCTGTGTCAAGGAGTCACAGCATTCCGTGAAAGCTTCAAACGCTCTGAAGCTGTACTTGCTTTCTTCTCCTGAGTAAGTCTAGCACTGACGAGCATGCCTGGTGCTTTAACTAAAGTGGCTCCAGTTCTCACACCCCAGATAAGTATAGTTCGTTAGCAATGCAGCGTGAACTAAAGGTAATTAAAAAAAAACCTTTAACTGGGATTGTCTTACATTTTCATTATCTTAATAGTGAGGAGATGAGAATAAACCCCTGCTATTTCATTTTTCTTTCCTCCGTATATATAATCTTTACTGAAGATTTAATATGGGAGTGAATGTCTATTTCTGGTCATAGCTCTTGTTTTAATATTTAACAGTTACTTTGCTCTTATCAGGATGGCAGTTAATATACTGCCAGCATAGATAAGCGTTCTTGGTCTTCTTTTGCTTAACTGCTTTTTATTACTTTATAACAAACGAACACTGTAACCTGTAATAATGTTTGCATGACCAGTGTGTTTATTTGTTCGTAAATCAATTACTGTTTGAGGTACCAGGTGCTTTAAACACGTATCTTAAACTGAAATAAGGGGCATTCCACTTTTGCAAAACGTGTGAAGTCTTTATAAGGACATTCATGAATATTGTCAATGAGGATAGAGTGTAAACCCCACATCCCTTCTTGAACCTTAAGACAGAAGTACAGAGGTCCTGGTGCTGCCCGTCTGTACCAGCAAGGACCCTCAGCTGTGCGGTTCTGAAGGGACAACGCCACACCCTCTTTCAGTTCGTGGTGCTCAGGGAGACGCCTTTTGCCCAGCTTAGTTCCTGAGTCTGGGGATTGGCCTCTTTGAAGAGTGGCTGGGAGTACTCCTGAGAATTTTGATAATGAGTGGATATCTTAAAGAGTTTTTCTTCAAGTTTTCCTCCCTGACTTATTTGGAAAGATAAGTACTGTTTGATAATTCTGTTTAATTCAGTAGTTATTTACTGTGTCAAGGTCTACAGGAAATACCAAATTAAATAAGATGGAAATCGTCTATAGTCAACCAGAGAGGTCTAAGAAATAAATAATTTGTAATACAGTATTAATGAAAAGATAGCAAAGACTTGCAGTTATCACATTAAGGTACAAATGATTTCCTAACTGAATTCATTTATCTACAATCAGGCACTAAAGAAGCAGTCAGGGGACGGATCCTCTCTGATAGAGGATCAGGCAGCCTTCTCTGTGGAGAGCAGACATTAATGGATGTGAAAACCTTTGTTCTTCCTGTGTTTGCCTTAATTAATACTGAATTTGATGGCTGCTTCTTCTGGTTTCTAAGGATAAAATATGGAACATTTAATCCTATTGTTTGGATTAACGCGCATTCTTTTTACAATCTTGTGCACATTGTACCATTAATGAAAGTTCTGCTGCTGCAGGCAAAATATTTTATTTGAGAATGAAAAAGTAAATTGAGATACTGTATTGTGTAAGAGGTTCTTATGGAAGTATTGTGTCAGCTTGATCTCAGCTGAGGCTAAGTTACTCTGATAGCTGTGAGATGGTTACGTAGTGGAGAAGCTTAGAGAAGTGGGACTGATTTTTATGTAACTCAATCTGATTTATAGTTGGTAAAGTTTATTTTACCTCTATGATTTGGTAGATGTACTCAGCCAAGTAAGTAAGTATCAGGTTTCAAGCCATGTTTACTCACAAGCCTTCTAATAATAGCATCAGTTCTATTAGTAGTATGAATGATGAAATCAATATCAACACTTATTTCAATCTTTTTCTACTTTACTGTGTTTTTACCATTTGACTATGGGACATTTCAGGCTTCCCTGGTGGCGCTACTGTTAAATAACCTGCCTGCCAGTGCAGGAGACATAAGAGACAAAGGTTTGATCCCTGGGTTGGGAAGATCCCCTGGAGGAGAGCATGGCAACCCACTCCGGTATTCTTTCTTAGCTGGAGAATCCCATGGACAGAGGAGCCTGGCAGTCTACAGTCCATGGGGTCACAAAGAGCCCAACACAGCTGAAGCAACTTAGCACACACACGCATGTAGGATGTTTCAGTCATATACAGAGTACAAGATTAGCATAATGAAGTCTGTTTTCCCATCGAATTTGTCAACATGTGGCCACACTTCACCCCTATCCGCCCCTACCTCACTTCTCATTTAAATCAAATCCCAGGCATCACATCATTTCCTTATACATATTTCAGTATGTGACTCTGTAAGGACCTTTTAATCTTGAAATATAACTATAATACTACTGAAAAAACAGAGCTGTTTTCACACTCCAGTATTCTTTACTGGAGAATTCCATGGACAGAGGACTCTGGCAGGCTACAGTCCATGGGGTTGCAAAGAGTCAGACAGGACTGGGCGACTAACACTTTCACTTCCAGGAAGTAAGAAATGCTGGAGTCCAGCCAAGTTCCCATGACTTTAAGTAGCTCTGGGTACTTGGACAGGCCATTAAACCTTCCCCTCTCCATGTTTTCTTGTCTTTAAAAAGAGAAGGTTCAACAAGATAGTCTCTAAGCTCCCATCTGTCCCTAGCATTTGTAATTGGAGAAATGAGGACACCTCCCGTTTCTGGTCCAGCATGTACGGGGCTTGCAGGTCATCACTGTGTGCTAACAGGTAAAAAGTCAAAGAAACTGAGAAGTCAACAGCTGTCCTTATATCTGTCAGAGCCGTGGGACCACAGGGCTGATTGCTGCCCCAACGTTGAAGAGACAAGACAGGCAAACACAGAGAATCACAACTGATTGGAGGAGGAACGTCTGTGGAAACCAGCACTGGGGTGAGAAACCCTGAACTGTAAGTGATGAACTGCTGGAGTTCAAGGGACAAGTCTGAGGGTCAGAACCCCACGGTGACCCCTTCGGAGTGGCTTCACAGTTTTGGAGTTTTCCTCCAGGAACTTGATGAGGTTGTGATAGTGAACCTCTCCTGCATGGGGAGAGGAAAGAACCATGTCAAACTACCCCTGAGCATTCTGTTTTTCATCATAAAGGATGTCCTCAAAGAAACTATCAGAGCCAAACTGTTGGGGATTGATCAGAGCCTAAGAGATTCGGGGGAGGGAAGTGCTCAACTCCAGTCCTTTCTAGTCATCCTGTGCTCCCTAAGTGGGGAGACCGAGAAACACTGACGCTCACATTTCAGAGACAAAGGCTCACTAAAAGAATGATTTAATTTTGAGCAGACTCCAGAAGATAGTGAAGGACAAGGAGACAGTGAAGGGCAGGGAAGCCTGGCATGCTGCATTCCACAGAGTTGCGAAGAGTTGGACACGGCTGAGCAACTGAACAACCAAAATGAATCATAGGACTCGAAAATGCTTCTTCTATTACTGTACTTTGTCACTGCATTACTCAGTACCTGTTTGAAGCAGTTCCCTTTACCAGCACATCACAGCCATCTGTCAAGAAAAAGTCACCAGGCACTCTAGAAGACAAAACTACAGGTTGAAGAGACAGGGCGCGTGACAGAAGCAGAGTCCAACAGGACAGGGTTGTTGGAATTACCAGACTGGGAGTTTAAAACAAACTGTGACTGAAATGCTAAAGACGCAGATGACTAAAAGAGACAGGGTGTGAGACCAGACGGGCGTGGGCATAGGGTGGAGATGGGCGTGGGCATAGGATGGAGATGGGCATAGGCATAGGATGGGAATTCTACGAAGGAATCAAAAAGGGATCCCAGAGACCAGAAACACCAACAGAAACAAAGACTGCCTTCAGTGGGCTTAGCAGGAGACTGGATGTGGCTGAAGGGAGAGTCTCCGAGCAGAATGAAACTTTCAGAAAGTAAAAGCAAGGAAACCCAAGACCGAAAAAATAGGACAGCGAAGAACTGTGGGATCACTACAGAAATATCCACAACGTTCATATAATGCAGATACCAATAAGGAGAACAGAAGGGAAGAAATATGTGAAGCAGTAAAGACTGAGATTCCCCCAAGTTCATGTCAAACATGAAATCACAGATCCAGGAGGCTCAGAGAACACCAGGCAGGATAAATGCCCCCGAAACTGCATCTAGGCATGTCATATTCACGCCGCACACCACAACTGTCCTGGCGCAACCTCTTATGCTGTTGGTCTCAAATATGTCTGTGTAGGTATTACGTGTGTATATCCAACTCCGTTCTCTCCCCAGAGCTCCAGACCCACCTGCACCCCCGCCGACTTGACATTTTCATTTGGATGCTTTACAAACACCTCAAAAAAGGTGGGGGAGCAACTGATTTACTCTCGGTACCTAGCTGTAACTCTATTCCTGCCCATCTTTCCCAACTCTTCGTGGGACACCATGCACCCGGTAACTGAGGCCAGGGCTCCAGAGATTAGTGTCCACCTGTCACTCATCTCCCGATGCTAGCCACCACAGGGACCTGTCCTTGGTACCCGCAGAATACGTCCTCTCCATAGCATCCTGTTCTCACTTGCATTCTTGCCCCCTGCCCCATCCAGTCTCTACAGAGTAGCCCAAGCAGTTCTCTTAAAATGGAGGTGGGGACTTCATCTCTCTAGGGACATCCCATAAGGCTTGGAATAACACCCGACTCTGAGCTCCTTGCGGTTCCCCGAAGCCCCTACGTGGCCTGGCCTTGCCGCCCTCGCCCTCCACCTCCTCCCTGTTAGCTGAGGACCTCTCCCAGTCTTTCCCATCTTAAGGACCCGGTCCATTGTGCCTCCCTCCCACCTCCTGCTTCATTCTGTAGGTCTCAGTCTCGGTACACCTGACTTGGGAGGCTTTTCTTACCACCACGTAACTGAAATAGCTCCCTCTCCCGTTTGTTACCTTTCTAGTAACTCTCGCTTGGTCTGCTGTGTGGTTTTTATCTGCTGCCAAGCTGGGATGCAAGGTCCCCGAGGGCAGGGCTGTGTCTGCCGACCTTATAGCTCCAGGTCTCCAGGAGAGGCCACCACATACCTGACAACTCCAGACGTACTTGGCAGATGGAGGGAGGGAGGGGACCCCAGGGAGGGAGTGGACCCCTGAAGGGAGCAGGGAGGTGTGGACAGTGTGGCCAAGTCAGGAGGAATGGAGACCTCGGAGAAAGCAACAGGGAAGGGGAATCTTCTGGATGGGAGCGCCGAAGAGAGGAATGTGTATAGTGGGTATAACGGCTGACCCTGACATCCTCTGCACCAGGAATTAGTCCAAGCCACTCATAATAGTCACATGTCCCTTGTGTGGATGGGCCTGAGGGGCAGGGGGCTGAGCGTGGTCTGGGGATGTTTTCCTCACATCCGTGAAGGAGCAGGCAGAAAGGGATGTGTCTTCTCCCTCCTTGAAGATGGTCCTGTCCAGATCAGAGGACTGGAGCTCCCGTCACAGAGAAGGAAAGGACCAGGGCCAGGGACCCCGCTCGGGCTCTGCACTCAGCGCAGCTCTCTCCTGGATCTGCAGTAAGGAATGCAGTGGATGCCCACTCTCCTCAGCTTCAGTTAGAGGTTCTGATGGCCTCATTGAAACAGTGAAAAATCTCTGTAGGGAAGGGAGCACATTCAACTGGGTACTTTGGCACCTGATGCGGAGAGCTGACTCTGGAGAAGACCCTGATGCTGGGAGAGATCGAAGGGGACGACAGGGGATGAGATGGTTGGATGGCATCACTGACTCAATGGACACGAGTTTGAGCAAGCTCAGGGAGATGGTGAAGGACAGGGAAGCCTGGCGTGCTGCAGTCCATGGGGTTGTAAAGAGTCGGACACAGTCTAGGAACTGAACAGCAACAGCAAGGAATTCATTGTGGAAAGATTAGGTTTTGAGATTCAAGACCTTTGAACGATGGACGGAAGTGGTCTACACAGTGCTGAAGAACAAAAAATCTGAGTGCAGACTGCCTGAACTTCATCTATTTCCACCATTTTCTGGCTGTGTGACCTAGGGCAAATTCTTTACCCTGTCTCTGCCTTGTGCTTCTGGGTCTGTAGTGCCTGCCCCATTGGGCTGTTCTGAGGATTAGCGTTCATCCATAAAAAGCTTGTTGGCTATGATTTCTAGTGGTGCTGAAATATTTTAAAGTTAGCAGTTCACAAGCATCTGTCCAAAAGAACCCATTAGGAACTGTGTGAAATGTGGGGTCCCGTTACCAGAGCGTTTTCCCGGGTGGCGTGGATTGGGCCAGCACATCTGGCCCCTGTCCCAATGAGCCTGCCGCAGAGCGCCCCAGAGCTCAGCAGAGAAACCACGGAAAACCGTAGAGACAACGGGGCTTTGCAGCTGCGAAGCGAGGTCTGCTGGGAAATTCGTCTTTGGGGTGTCTTTACGGGGAATTGGAGGTTGAAGACTAGAAATGAAAAGGTTTTGAGACGTTGCATGAGATATGGCAGAGGTAGTCTTGTCAGGCTTTGGTATTAAAAAAACCACTTTGCAGTGTTGAGCCTGTGTCCCTCAAAGAACAAAGGTGCCATGGAAAGGACGAGAGACTGTCAGAAAGGTGAGGCTGTGTGCCGGGAATCCATCCTGTGCAATACGATGGGGGTCCCCCGGGCCGTGCTCGCGGGGCTGAGAGGAGATGCGGGCTGAAGGGGCCTCTGAAGGGGCCAGAAGGGGTCTCTGAAGGGGCCGGAAGGGGCCGGAAGTGGATTCTGAAGGGGCCGGAAGGGGCCTCTGAAGGGGCCGGAAGTGCATTCTGAAGGGGCTGGACAGGCCGTGGGGAGCGCGGGCCCCACCCGCCAGCCGTCAGGGGCGCGGCTGGATGCGTCAGGACTCCCTTCAGTGTCTTAGATGCTAACGTCGGGATTATGTTGCTTGAGATTCTGTATTGCTGTAACTACTTTATGTTTACTCTAGTTTTGATAACTTTTCCTTAGTTTACAGTTCTCTTGTTTTTATCTTATTTATTTTTTTAAGATTCAGTTGACTAAAGACTTTGAATTTTGTCATCTATCTTAGAACATGCCCCTACACTGGATACTTTACACCTGTTATTTATAATCCTAACAACAGCCTTGCAAGGTAAACACACTTCCTTTGTAGGGGAGAAAAGGCTCAAAGAGGTTACATTACCCATCTCAAGTCATGCTAAGTTAGGACTCAAACTGAGGGCAGTCCAGGAGGTCCCTGCTCCCAAGAGGCTTCCCCTGCTGTATTGTTCGTGCACTTGACACTGAACGCTTAACTATGCGTAATCATTTGTCTGAAATCTCTGAAGGGATTTTCCATTGAGGTGCCATCAGTCTGCTTTTTAATGATGCATAGAGCAGGTCGGTGTTACTGATGAATAGTGAGGAACAAATAGATCCTGAGGTGCCTCGTTTATCTTTTAAGGAAGAAAACTATCATTATTTGGATATTTAGCCTTCACATCCATATATCATGTTTTCACATGAAACATTAAATCTATTTACCCCATTTTAGTGAATGATGTACTTTTTGCCTCTGGATTATTGCTCCAATTTCTCCTTCCTCTCTCTGTCCTCACAAATAAATTACCATAAGGATAAACCTATTCTTTGTGGCAGAATAGGAAAGCAAACTTCGATGATTAAAACTGAAAAAATAAAATGCCTTTCTGTCTGGAAAAAAAAAAAAAACTAGTTTCTTTGGAGATGGGAAGAAAAGTAGCTGAATACTCTACAGTTTGAGAATCATCCAGAAAATGTCTAGCTGAATTCCAAATATTCATCAGATGTTTTAACACAGTAGCCAACTTTTTTGTCTCATTATAGAAATTAAATATATTGTCTAAACAGTGTGGGAAAGATGTTCAGTAGAGCCTTGTGAATTAATTGGAGCATTTACCTTCTAGTAGAGCATTGATTTATTTCTTGGAACTTGTGAGGCATTGAAAAAGCAAGTTGAGAACACTGTCCATTCCCTTGTGGCCCCACGAACTTACCCAGACTCCCCTCTCCAGGCGGTTTCCCGGGCAAGAATACTGGGGTGGGTGGCCGTTTGCTTCACCAGAGAATCTTCCCGACTCAGGGATCGAACCCGCGTCTCAGGTCTCCTGCATCGGCAGACGGATTCTTAACCACTGCACCACCTGGGAAGCCCATTCATGGCATTAGGTTTTCTTTAAAACTTTCGGAAGAAAGCGCGCTGTAGTGACAGGGCCTTCCTGTCACTCTGATCCGCCCGCGCTGGCCCTGGCGCGTGGCCCTGACGAGGACAGACGCCTGCGGCGTTCTGGAGCCACCAGGGCCCCGTCCCCGCTGGCGCGCTTGCCGGGCGAGGAGCGCGCGCGCTGGTGAGCCCCGAGGGCGCGCCGACGTGATGCGCGCGCTGGTGAGCCCCGAGGGCGCGCGCCGACGTGATGCGCGCGCTGGTGAGCCCCGAGGGCGCGCGCCGACGTGATGCGCGCGCTGGTGAGCCCCGAGGGCGCGCCGACGTGATGCGCGCGCTGGTGAGCCCCGAGGGCGCGCCGACGTGATGCGCGCGCGGCCCGGAAGCCGGAGGGCGGGCTGGGCGCCGGGTGCTCGCGGCGTCTGCGGAGGCTCGCGTCGCCCTGGCTGTCACAGCGGCCCGGCCCTGCCTCTCATCTCCTTACCCGCCTCCCCCCCTGCGCTCAGGAGCTCGGTGGTTCCCTTCGCCTGTGTCCGAAGCGGGGGACACAGGTGGGTCAGAGAACACACAGGAGGAAGGAGGCGATCAGCTTGTAAGTTGGCTACAGCGGTTCTTGGTTGGCGTGGGGTTCTTGATCTTAAGGGGCAGTGGAATGTTACTCGGCCGTAATTGGACCCCAGACCCTAGAACACGCCCCAGCCCGCCGCTCCCGTGGGGGTGGACATGCAGAGCGGATCCTTCCTCACGGCCCCTCCTCCTCCGAGAGGGGCAAGGGACAAGGGGGCGTCTTTTGAATGACTTACAAGGGCACTGCTTGAAATTACTGCTCTGCAACAGTGATGCCTGCCCTTTGGAGTATATTGAGTCCAAAGAAGGGGAAGACGGGTTTTACTAAGAGGAAGTCAGCAAGCTTTGTGGGCTCGGTATGTGAAAGGTGTTGAATTGCGTAACTTAATAGGTTTTATAATGTGACTAGTCAGACTGCTGGTTTATCTTTTTGCAATTTTCCTGTTAAGATTGTCCCTTTTCTTAATAAAAGGTGTAGTCTCCAATTTTTGTTACTCTTCAGAAATGGTTCTAGTACAGTATGGTATGATTACTACAGGTGGATTGCAACCACTAAAAATTCTTTTCTTGAGCTGTTTGTTAATTGTATTGTCCTTTTCTTAGATGACACATCGCAAAGCTATCTTATGAGCTGCGTGGTGAGGGTTAGAGATTTATCACCATCCACATGTATCTGAGGATCGCCTCTTAGATGCAAAACAAAGTTTGAGGTGACAATAAAATAGGATATACAGAAGTTTAGTCTCTGAAAGCCACTTTATTTGCAATAACCACTGTATAAAGAAAAACCTTCCTGTTCTCAAGTAATTTCCATTTGTTTGAAGTACTAAACCCTGCAAACAGGAGGTGAAGGGCCTGAGTTTGGTTCTAAATGATGACATAACAAATGCATTTATGTGATGCTTACGCCTCAATACTTGGGAGTAAAAATTAATTCAAAATATTTTCAATAAGAATGTGGCCAAGTTGGCTCACATACTATAGTGCAGGCTGATAATCAGAAACTTCTAATATACAATTGCTTATTTACAGTTCTTCAAGCTGTTCATGTAAAACCACCTTTAAATCTAATACCTTGACTGAAAAGCATGTAAGTAAACCCTACTAATCATGATCACTTGGAAATGTACTTTTCCTCCAGAAGGCATGGATGAATGTTCTGCAGCTATACCCAGAAACCAGCGTTTCGGTCATCTCTGTAAAATATTCTGTTTTATCAAATGCAGTAATCATATCTCAAGCACTTTCAAATTCCAAACTAGTCCATCAAGAAAACAAGCAAGAGTCTTTGCCTTTCTTAATTCTGACTACCCTAATTTAGGATAAATAATTTAAGATAAATAATACCTCCTTAATTAATGCTTTAAGATGGCGGACGGAAAGGTGTTGTAAAGTGCAAATTATTGTTTGAACACTCTTTGTGTTCAGTAAGTAAAAGGTGGAATAAAAGGAAAGGCCAAAAATTGTGACAAATAGTACCAGCATTTAAATGCAAATTTCCAGAAATGATTCTCACGTTAGACTGGAGACAGACTTTTTACGCTGGGTGAGATGATTTTAATTGTTTGAGTATTCAGCAGGCTTTGTATCATATGACTACTCGTCATAGGGTGACTGCTCTACCGTTTGTGGATGAATTACTGCTGTAAAGCTCTACACAACCCTAGTATGTTCCAGTTTCCTCTCTGCTCCCTTTTCCCAACAAGTGTCAGAAAATAGTGCGTCCTACCATTCTGTCCCAGTTTGGTAGTAGTTTTCTCTTTTTTGAATATTTCATATTCAATTAAAGATAACTTCAGTACTTTAAAAAGTCCCCTCGCTCCTCCCTACAGCAGTGTGTTTACGTGTGGATTTATTTGAGATAACAGTAACATACAGACTTATTTTCTTCTATTTTTTTTTTACAGTTCCTAATGAAATTGATAAGCTTTACATGTGGTCCTGTGAGAATAGAGATTGTTTGATTTTGTGATATAAAGATTCTTGATTATGCTGCAGCTGGAAATTCTAAACACTCTATTTTCAGCTTTCAATGCCTTGAACAAGTCCTCTATTCATGTGTGTGATGCGATGTTAATAGAAGCAAAAGTAAAAATTCGTCGTAGAAGACTTGTACCTGGGTGTTTATTCCTTCAGCAAACAACTGCTGGATGTCACTGTCTGTATGCCTGGCACCTGGATTACTGCAGCATACCAAACAAAATCTTGTTCTCACCGACTGTTATCTTTTCCACCAGCTGAATTGCTATATTATCGTTTTATTCACCCATGAAGAACTAGACTAGCTTCACAACAGTAGACAAAAACATCATGAGTTTACACCTAAGAAAAAGAAAAAAACCGTGTGAAAGTCAGCTGGTTAAATCCTATGAAGTTGAAGTCCTGTGATGTGTAGTTTTAGATAAATGGTGATAGAGTTCTTGATGTGTTTTAATGAAATATAATGCAGATAAATGTTCTGGATTAATGTCAACAGTAAATGCAGATAGTTTTTAAGTATTTTTTTTTGCTATAAATTGGTTTAATTTTTTTAAAGTGATGCAGACTTGCATAGGCTGATGACATCTTATTGGCTATAATTATCCAGAATGTGTGATACCTGAATGTTGAAAATACCATGCAATATTAAGGAATCAAGAAAATGCCTTGTCTTTATGGCTTAAAAAAATTATTTTAAATACCAACCTAAGTTATACCCACAAACTAGTCAGCCCAAGGGGAAGATAGCCTTAACAGAGTGAGTGAAAATGAAAAATCTGACCCATAAGTGTTTCTGTTTTATCAGTTTATAACCACCCTTGAGAAAAGTTAGTTATGAGGAGTCCCCTGGAAATCCACTGGTTAGGACTAAACACTTTTGCTGAGGTGGCCTGAGTTCAGTCCTTGGTTGGGGAACTAAGATCCCGCAGGTTGGCGCAGTGCAGCCTAAATAAATAAATAAAAGTTAATTATGGAAACATATCGTGTCTTGCTTTTTTCCACAGTGTAAAATATGGTAATACATATAGACCAGAAATGATAAGAAATTTTAAGCTACCTTGTTTTGTAGATAAGTGAGAGATTTCCTTTTTTTCTTATTTGCATTTGAGTTTTCACTGTTATATTTAATTATTTATAATATAGTGAAAAACATTTACTTTGAACATATAAAGATTCCCAATATGCAGCTAATATGCATTGTCTGAAGCTAATAGACAGAAAATACTGCTCCTGTTTGAGTGAAAGTTAATCTTTTTGAGATCAGCTAATATACTTAACTACAGTGTGTGAGAAGTGGGTGTCCTGCTTATTTTTATTACAAACTCTATCGCAGTTTACTGTAGCATGGTAACAGTAATCCACTTTAAGCCGTGCTTACATATATATTGAATGTGGCAGCCAAAGACCTGTATTAAAAGGTACCTGGACATGGTGTTCAGTTGCTTACCGAGTGACATAACCTGGATTATGGTTTACCTCAGACTTTATAATAAGTAGTGTTTCAGTATTAAGCTAGAATTCTGAGGAAGGTTAAGTTTGTATCCCCCAAATGAGACAAGTAGACATCAGCTCTACTAAACTAACCAAAATCTAAAAAGTCAAAAACCTCACAGTACAAAAGACACTCAAGGTGATCACCCACTGTGTGTCCAAAAGGATATTTACTAATGTAAGTCTCTCTCCTCCCTGTTTTATAGTTCTAAAATTTCATTTTTATATGACTGTATATGTATTTCATAATTCTCCTCCTTTTCAAATATATAAACACACAAACGTGTGTAAATTATGTAACAATTGAAAGACAGGAAACAGATGCATTGGGGTATGTGTTTAAAGAAGTTGAGATGTGATAAAGAGAAAAAACCGAAGAGAAGGAAATTCCACCAGAGCGAAGCTTTATTAGCTCTATTTTCCCCCTTGTCTCCTATCTGGGGCAACGAGACTTTTCATTGGTTTAAAAATAAAGCATTTGCACATACAATGTCAGCTAGTCCAAAAGCCGGTTACCACTATAAATTGCTATATTTGCGTATCAAGAGTCTCACGGAGTTGAAGGGAACCTACCATTTAGTGTTCTCAAAAGCAGTCTTGGTTTCAGGTTTACTTTCGCTATTTGCCCAAAACTCTTATAAATTCTCTTTGTAGTCCTTTTGGTGTTGACTGGCCCCGAAGCTGTGTACGTGTGTGCTTAGTCGTGTCTGACTCTCTGCGACCCCGTGGGATGTAGCCCGCCAGGCACCTCCGTCCATGGGATTTTCCAGGCAAGAACACTGGAGTGGGTGGCCATCTCCTCCTGCAGGGGTCTTCCCGACCAGGGATGGATCCCAGGTCGATTGCATCTCACAATCACATCCACACTGACATGTGGATTCTTTACTTCTCTGCCTCCTGGGAAGCCCAATAGAAATGCTATTATTTCTAATAAGGCGGATTGTGTTTTAACCAAATCTGGTCACTGTCATTTTTATCCGCACCTATGGTTTCCAGCTCAGCTATTACTAATTGTAACTTTGGTTTTAAATTAGTTGGGGTGACACAGGAGGTGACAGGGTGGGGTGTTGTCAGACCCGACCGAGGGTCTGGCACCGACCACTGGATGCGGAGCTCCCGGCAGCGCCCAGGGTCAACCTCCTCAGTCCTCTTTCACAAAAGGAAATGCTCAGCGGTGAGGGTTGATGAGCCGGCCTGAGGCCTGAGTCATGCATCCGGTGAGAGGCTGGTGTTCTGATTGTTCTTTATTGGAGAGTAGCCGGAGTACATTGTGGTGTTAGTTTCAGGTATTCAGCAAAGGATTCAGGGACTCTGGAGCCATTTAGCAGCTGTGTGACCTTGAGCAGGTTACTGAACCTCTCTGGGCCTGAGTTTCCTTGTCTGTAAAACTGGGATGGTGTGTGAAAGAAGCCCATCCTGATCGAGAGGTAAATGCATGTAACAGTGCCTGGCTTATAGGAAACGGTGGAATAAGTTATTCCAAGTCAGATGGTGAAGGCTGTCTGCAGAGGAGGTGCCGTATACACACCTAGAAGGGACTCTGTAAATGTTGCATTTCCTAGATGTTCCATTCCTGACAGACCTGCCTTTTATTTTTTTTTAATTGAAGAAAAGTTAATTTACAGTGTTTCCAGGTGTACAGCAAAACGGTGGTTTTATATGTGTATGCATGATACTCATATGTATTCTTTTTCAGGTTCTTTTCTGTTATAGGTTATTACAGAATATTGAGTATCATTCCCTGTGCTATACAGTAGGACCTTGTTCACCTATTTTATATACAGTTGTGTGTCTGTTCATCCCAAGCTCCTAATTTACACCACCTCCACCCCCCCAGCTCCTGCCCCCCAACTCCTGTTGTCAGCATCACCTCTTTACTCCTTGGTGAGAAGGGAATGCCCACCATGGGGTTGTGGGAAAGGCTGAGCATACTGCAGCCAACCCCAGAAGATGAGGTGGGTGCTCCAAGGAGGGGACCCTAGAAGATGAGGTGGGTGCTGCGGAGAGGAGGACCCCAGAAGATGAGGTGGGGGCTCCAGGGAGGGGGACCTCCGGAAGATGAGGTGGTTGCTCCAGGGAGGGGGACCCCGGAAGATGAGGTGGGTGCTCCATGGAGGGGGACCCCGGAAGATGAGGTGGGGGCTCCGGGGGGGACCCCGGAAGATGAGGTGGGTGCTCCGGGGAGGAGGACCCCGGAAGATGAGGTGGGGGCTCCAGGGAGGGGGACCTCCAGAAGATGAGGTGGTTGCTCCAGGGAGGGGGACCCCGGAAGATGAGGTGGGGGCTCCGGGGAGGGGAGGCTGCAGGCCCCGAAGGTCAGAGGCGAGCTACCTCCATCTGCAGGGGGCGCTCTGTGGTACGAAGCGAGGGGCTGTCCCTGGTCCCCAGGAGGCTGTGACGGGCTTGTTGGGATGGCTCAGGTAGGTGGATGTGCTCTGCTCCTGGGGGCCAGGCAGGAAGACCGCTGAGCCCTTCAGGAAGGAGGGCTCGAGGTCTGTGCTCAGGGCAGGGTGTGAGGGCAGCCCACGGGCCTTCCTGATTTTGCAGATGACCTGGTCCTTGACTTCCGATGTCTACGCCACAGCTAAACCGGGAGGGTAACGTGAACTGTCCGATCTACCCCACGTTTATTCCACTGTTGGGTGGCATTTCTTGCCCTCGCTAGAATCACATGTTATTATTTTGTTAGGAACTAAGTACTTTCCTTTCTCTGGGCATTTCCTATGAACTTACACACTGTAGTATTAATATCTGTTGTATTCTCACGGAAGACTAGAGCACTCATCTGGGAAAGAATTAGAGAACTGGCTTTTCCTTTTAAAGGAAATTTGAGTGTAAGTGCTAATTGTATCTTGATTTCGAGTGTTCTTCTTCCCAGAGACACCTTTTTTTCTTTCAAGAATTCTACCTTCCCTTTCCAAACAAATTCCTGTTTCCCCATACGCCTTGTTGTTGTTATTAGATCTTTCTCACACTCGCTTCACACTCGTGCAGCCGGCATCCCCCAGGTCTGCAGTGCCCGCTTCTGCAATCACATCTCCCGCGTTAGACCTTTTCAGCTTCTCCTGCTCACGGTGACGCACACCCCATTCTTACACTGTGGGCTGAATGCTGCAAGTACCTGAACACCTAAGAGACGATTCCTGCCCCGGACACTCTTGGTGTGGAGAACAAGATACGAGGCTTGCACACGTGTGCATGCTGGTCGCTTCAGTGGTGTCCAGTGCTTTGTGACCCATGGACCATACACAGCCTGCCTGGATTCTCCAGCCAAGACTGCTGGAGTGGGTTGCTGTTCCCTTCTCCAGGGGACCTTCCTGACCCAGGGATGGAAGGTCTCTTCCGTCTCCTGCCTCTGCAGGCAGGCAGGTTGTTTACCACTGGCGCCTCTTGCAGAGGGAGAGGCGAGTCAGGGCGCGTGGACGTCCCCACAGAGGTGCCCAGCGCCTGTGAGCGGCCTCCACCCAGCAGCCCCGCCTCTGCTGCGACTCCCCTCTGCCCCTTGGCTCTGGCCACACCAGCCTTCGTGTTGCTCCTTGCCCTTCTGTTTTCCACACCGTGGTTTCCATGTCATATTTGTTTACTTCTTCGTTCTTTTTGGCCTGTGCTGGGTCTTCCTCGCCGCACGGCCTTTCTTGGTTTGCAGTGAGTCCTCAGTGCTCGTTGTGGTGGCCCCCCTAGATGCAGAGCTCGGGCTCTGGGCACAGGCTCGGTAGTGGGGTGCACGGGTTTAGTTGCTCTTAGACAAGTGGGATCTTCCCAGACCAGGGATCGAGCTGGCGTCCGCTGCGTTGGCAGGCGGATTCCTGTCCACTGTGGATGCCCGCTCCGTGTTGTTAGTCAGCCTGGAGGACTCTTCCCTCCACGTCGGACTCCCTCTCCATGTCGTTACTCGGCCTGGAGGACTCTTCCCTCCACGTCTGACTCCCTCTCCATGTCGTTACTCTGCCTGGAGGACTCTTCCCTCCACGTCTGACTCCCTCTCCATGTCGTTACTCTGCCTGGAGGATTCTTCCCTCCACGTCTGACTCCTCTTATTTCGGGCCTCTTCCCAGGTGTTATCACTAAGGACACATCCCTTGACTGTGCTTTTGCAAAACTGACCCTGTTGGCTGTTCCATGCCAAGTGGTTTCCAGGTCACCCTCTTACTACCCATGTGATATTTTTCCCCAAGATATTTTATTTCTTTGTGCCGCAGTTTGCTCACTTGTGAAACGGGGATATTTTAATGGTTGGGTTGCCGTGAGGGCTGAGCGCATGTAGCCTGCTGACCGTGAGTCGCTGTGGAGAGGGAGCACTCAGAAAGCACAGTTTCTGATCATCTTTATCGTGACGGGTAAAGAGGTACCGAAACCCAGTAATGCCGTGGGAGAGCAGAAGGGGCAAGTCCCCGAGCCCCGCGTCACCAGGGCCCTCCCCGCCAGGGCAGGTTTGAGCATCCCTGTGTCTCCGCCGCGTCTCGATTGTCGTCCACTGTCCCCCTTCTTTGCTTCTCTGCAGCTCCCGGGGACTCCCCCACAACACTGACCTTGGTCTTCCTTGTACCATCACTGTGTATGTGTTCTCACAGAAGTGGGGGTCCTGCAGCTCTGCCTTCCAGCACCCTCGTGCTCTGTGCTCTGGACAGGTGACCACCTACTCACTCGATCACAATAGGAAACAGTCAGAGAGACATTGTGACATCAGCAAGATTAAAACTCGCGGTGTGGGCTCGTGGATGCGGGGTGAGTGCCAGTTACTGGAGGTGGTCCAGCTGGAGCTGTGGGGGACACACTGTTCATGGGGTCTGCAGCTGGTGGTAGAGTCAGTCTAACTCAACAGACATTTGGTGAGCCTCATTTCCTGCCAGCCTCCAGGCTAGGATTGTGTGGGTTCTCAGTCATGTCCAACTCTTTGCAACCCATGGACTGTAGCCCGCCAGGCTCCTCTGTCCCTGGGACTCTCCAGGCAGGAACACTGGAGTGGGTTGCCATGCCCTTCTCCAGAGGATCTTCCCAATCCTGGGATCGAACCCATGTCTCTTAAATTTCCTGCACTGGCAGGCCGATTCTTTTACCAGCTGAAAGTGATGGTGGGAGCACAGGTAGACTCTATGTAGGTTCCCTTAAAGCATTTTAAATGGATCCAGACAGGACTTGAGTGAAGAAAAGAGAAGGTGATCCAGACAAGCTACAGAGAGAGCACAGGTGGAGGCACGGAGCGGGAAGGGCAGGAGCTCAGGCTCCTGGAAAAAAGGGCTCCTCATCTGGAGCACGGGGCAGAGAGGTCGGTCCCTGGAGGGAGCGGCAGCCGCGCCGGGGTCCTCGCCTGGAGGATCGCAGCCCTTGGGGTCGCAGTCAGACACGGATGAGCGTGCATGAGGGACCCCAGGTTGTGGAGAGTTTAAGGTACCAGAAATGAGCGTGGGCTTTCTCCTGCAATCAGATATTCAGGAGCCTGTGGGAGTGAGGACAGAAGACGGGAGTAGTACTCAGAATCAGGTCACGGGTTTCTGTCTTCTCTCTGGCATCACAGGTTCCTTGTTTGCAGAGGTTTGAGTGGAGGGGACAGCCCTCGACTGTGTCGGGCTCTCGTAGCCCTTGCAGTGTTGGCCCTGAGCCACTTTCACAGCCTCGGGTGCCGGGCGGTCACTGGCCCCTGAATCGTTGACTGCTCTTTAGTTGGGCGGCTTTTAAAGTGTTCGAGTTGTCCTTTTCACTGTAGTGTCTGTATCATAACCTTGATATATTCTTGAAATATTTATGAAACTAGTTTTTGTACATGTGGCCTATCCCACGTGTAAATGGAAAAGAGAAAGTTAGTGTAGTTCATAAACTGAAATATTTGGTTTCAGCTCTACTCAGATAGAAACTGGGAAGGAATCAGAATGACTAGTTTGGGGATTGTCAGGTTCACCCCCAGAGCTCCACGCTTTCTAACTATTCTTGGGAGGTTCGTATCTTCTTTGCATCCTTGTTCGAACATTCACCATACTACACAACTGCTAACTATTGTCTTCATTTTAAGGCAACATGAATATTATTAGATTTATCCCCAAACAACTGAAAGTGGGAGTGAAAGTGTTAGTTGCTCGGTTATGTCTGACTCTTCATAACCCCATGGACTATAGCCAGATAACTGAGTGTCAAATTACTTTCATCAACAAGGAAATCTGATAAGAGTACAAAGTTTGGAATAAGAACTCAGTGCCCGCCTGCCTGCCAAGTCACTTCAGTTGTGTCTGACTCTTTACAACACTGTGGCCTGTAGCCCAGCAGGCTCCTCTGTCCGTGGGAGTCACAGGCAAGAACACTAGAGTGGGCTGCCATTTCCTTCTCCAGGGGATCTTACCAACCCAGGGATCGAACCCACATCTCTTACGTCTCCTGCACTGGCAGGTGGGTTCTTTACCACTAGTGCCACCTGGGAAGCTCCAGGGATTCAGTAACACTTATAACTCGGCTGATCCAGAGAAATGAAATATTTTCTCTTTCTTGACATTGAGTTTGTGATGTTTCACTTTTTATATGTGATTTTTAAACAGCCTGTTATGTTTGTAAGATACTGCTGCAGATAAAGACTCTTGTGCCCTGGTGTACATTCCAGAAGGAAGCCATGTGTCTGAATTCCTTAATAATTGTTGTCACCTATTGTAACTTGTCAGATGCAGGGATCCAGGGACCAAAGGGAAACAGAATGCGTCTGAACTTGTGCCAGGAGATACTGGCAGACTGCGGGCCTCTCCCCAGGTCTGCGCCCTGGGCTGGGCCACGGGTGCTCATGGGCCGGTGTTGGGATTCAGGTAGACCTGGGAGTGAGAGGAGAGTTTCAGTGGCCCTGGTGCTGGCAGCTGCCCGCAGCCGCGGACGGACGTCCTGGAGAGCCCGAGCGGGGCCCTGGGGAGCTGGGCTGAGTGGCACGCCCTGTCCCCTCCAGGCGGTTCTCTGTTGGTGCTCTTAGCGACTGTCTTCACCCCCACCCCCGCCAGCAGTCTGCAGCCCCATCCCTTGACGGTCTTTGAAGAGGGAAAGACAGACGGTTATCCTAACGTGTGTAGTAGGTCGACATCTTCAGCCAGAGCGCCTCGGGCCCCACCACCTTGCCGGATGGGTTTGCAGTACCGAAGCCGTCTCCACAAGTCGCCCGGACTCAGTATCCACGGCCTTCAAGCCTGCCAAGTCTGAGTGCTTTATCTGAATGAGCCATTGGTGGAGCCAGAAAAGCTCTATTCACTCATCTCAGGCATTCTTTTCGTTTTACGTGAATACCTAACAAGATGTCAGATGAACCTGTGTGATCTCCGAGTTAACATCTGTACCACAAAGTCTAAACAGACCAAGGGTCCCTATGGTGTGAACAGAAATAGTTCAGCGTCAACAAGAGAGAAGGGTGTGTCTTGACAGAAAGGAAGTGGTCACAGAGACAGATCTGTCAGGGCTTGGAAATGCAGAGCCCGTAGGTAAGACCCTACGGGGCAAAGGATGAAAGATCAGCCTGTCTCTCTTTAGGTTAACTTGTGTGCAGCTGGTAAGCGTCGCCTTTAGGAGAATTGTTTTCAGATACTAAATAACTGTAAAGACTTGAGTGATTGCCTTGGATTTGGGGGGAAGACGTCGCCTACTGTTCTGTCCCCCAATTCCTTTCCTGCTTTCCCTAGAGTTGGCACTTGTTGAGCCCCCAGAGGGACAGCCGGACACTTAAGTCCCGAGGCTTGTCTCTAGCTAGACAGGCCAGTGGTCTGCTGAAACAAGCACAGGAAATTTGAAATACCTAGAAGTGTGGTGCAACGCGCTCTGCTGCTCACATTTTAGCTGGAATTCTCAAGAGGGTGGGCTGTGCAGACCAAGCTCTGGTGTGAACCTGTCGGGGACGCTCTAGCCTCTGGAGTCATCCGTCCTGACGCTGTGAAGCATCTAATGAGGACACAGTCCACTCCGGCGTCATGCCTGTGGGCGGATGAGAATCGGTGGAATGCCGTCCCTCTGATTAAGCCTGAGTCAGAAGACGGGGTGAGGAGAGTTCAACGTGGACGCCGTGCCACCGGCTCGCAGGAGGGAGGCAGAGGGTGTGTTGTGCAGAGAAGCCCGCTGACATGGCCTTCTCTGTGATCAGAGAAGGCCCCAGCACTGCTGACCGGCGTCTCTGATTCTGCCTTATTTTTTAAATGAGTTTTTCCTGGACTGTCGTTGGTGTCCACTGCTATGTGAGACTCTCCCGAGCAGAAGTGGCTCAGCTGTGTGTACATGCAGCCCCCCTTTGTTTGGACCCCTTCCCACTTGGGGCCCACAGAGCCCGTGAGTGCAGCTCCCTGGTCTGGACAGAAGCTGCTCAGCGGCTGCCTGTCTTCTGCTCGTACTCAGTCACGTCAGTCATGTCCCACTCTGTGACCCCGTGGACTGCAGCCCGCCACACCCCTCTGTGTGGGATTCTCCAGGCAAGATACGGGAGCAGGTAGCCATTCTCTTCCCCAGGGGATCTTCCCACCCAGAGATCGAACCTGGGTCTCCTGCACCGCGGGCAGCCCAGTGCCCTGTTTCACACGTTGTATCTGCAGCGGACGGCTGTCAGCCCCAGTCCCCCCCTTCCATCCTGCACCCTCTGTCTGTCCCTGTCAGCCCCAGTCCCCCCTCCCATCCTGTACCCCGTCTGTCCCTGTCAGCCCCAGTCCCCCCAATCCCGCACCTCCCTCTCTGTCCCTGTCAGCCCCAGTCCCCCCATCCCGCACCCCCTCTCTGTCCCTGTCAGCCCCAGTCCCCCCTCCCATCCCGCACCCCTCTTCTGTCCCTGTCAGCCCCAGCCCCCCCTCCCGTCCTGCACCCCCTCTCTGTCCCTGTCAGCCCCAGTCCCCCCTCCCGTCCCGCACCCCCTGTTTGTTCTCTACTCCTGTGTCTCTATTTCTGCTTTGCTGATAAGGTCATCTGTACCACTTTTCTAGATTTTTAAGTTACAGCATATTTGGTATAGCTTCGTGCCATTGTTTTTGAAAGACAGTTGTTAATTTTGTAACACTTGAGGCAATATTATGAACTAAAAATTTTAAATGCATTTTTTAATTACCTAAAGCAGTGGTAGCAAATAAAACCTCCAGCTGGCTCCTTTGAAACTTGTATGTATTTGCCACTGCTGTGACACTCATGTTCAGAAACACTCCATATTTATTTAAGAACTTCAAGACTGTTTTTACAAAGCTCTATAGTCTAAATTGAAGTCCCCCAGTGTTTGTATTGAGTTTTTTGTGGTTAACTCTAACTTCAGATTTAGATGTGGCCTGTGCTACTCGTGCTGTAAAAGTAAAGACTGTCTGGAGAAAGACAAAATCATATGATGTCACTCGTATGTGGAGTGAACTTCCTGCAAAAGAGACACAGACTCAAAAACTTAGAAGATGAATTCATGGTTACGGAAAGGTAAATGTAGAGGGAAGGGGGCGTAAATCAGGAGCTTGAGGTTAACACACAGACTCTGCTGCACATAAGACAGATCGCCAACAAGGACCTGCTGTATGGCACAGGAAACTCCACTCATATTCTGTCATAACCAACACGAAACGAGAACCTGAAGAAGAACGAGTGTCTGCACATGCGTGACTGGGTCACTCTGCTGCGCCTAAACTAACACAGCGCTTGAAAACAGAGAACAAGACCTGTCTGGAAGTTAGAAGAAGAGCGTAAGTATATTTTACTAAAGCCCTGGGGTATTGCTACAGTCATTAAACATTAATCATAGTAGGATTAGGGGGACTGACTGAAAATGGACAGGAAATTAGAGTGAAAATCAGGCAGCGCTCTTTTTTTTTTTACATTGAATTAAATAAATAGAAGTTTAATGAGCTAAAGAAGGATACCACAACTTTTCTAAACTTTAATAAATCAAATTCTGTGGCTGACAGACTGTGTGGCTCCTCACAACAGAGGTTGACATCACTCCATACCTGTGGTCTTTGTGATAAATCCTGAGTATTAAGAGGAAGATTTGTTTTCTGATCCTAGGTGTTCATAAAGGCATATGAAGCATTTCTACAAACTCATATGTCCTCCTGTGTGTGAGGAAAATTTCTGTGATAATCAGTTGTAAAGTGCCCGACCCAGGAAGCTGAGCGTTCCGTGTATCTTCTGTAGCATCTCCTTACGGGAGTTTGTGTTACAAGCCTTTTCTTATTTTTTGATACCTAAGTTTTTTATAAAAACAAAGGTCATTGAAAGGCAGAATTTTGTAGTAGATAACTTAGCCACCAGTTCCCCCTCACGTCAGCCCGGATCCCCCCAGCCTGCCCTCTGAGAGGCAGAGGTCTGCTTCCTGGCTTCTGGCTCCTTCCACAGTTGCCTGGAGTGTTTCCGCACCCACCAGAGTGCGGAACATGGTTTAAAAAAGACTTCACCAATGCGCTTCTATTTGCATATTATTTCATTTCCTTTGATAATGAATCATATCAGATGGTCCCCGCAGTCAGCCTCTGATGTGATCAAAAAGCTGCAGCTCCTTCGTGCGTGCATGCTCACTCGTGTCTGACTCTTTGTGACCCCGTGGACTGTAGCCCCCAGGCTCCTCGGTCCGTGGGATTCTCCAGGCAGGAGACTGGAGGGGGTGCCCTTTCCTCCTCCAGGGGGTCTTCCCACAGCTGCTTACATGTGGCTTCTCTGCATGGTGGACTCCCTCCCGGGCACTGCGGTCCTTGCCAGTTTTCTGCCCCCTCTCTGCCCATGCACCTCTTCTTTCCAGTCACTGTCCTTCTCCTGGCCCTGGTGGCCCCTGTTAGGCCCACTTCTCACCCCATCTCCTCCCTGATGACCTCGGCTCCGCCTGTGGCCCCATGCACCAGCTCTGAGCATGAGGAAGAAAAGCTCGCTCTGGGAGGCTCAGCTCAGCACAGGTGCCCCAGAAAAAGAGCCTGAAGCAGCAGGCTGCGTGCGGTTCCTTCACGGGGGCCAGCACCCCAGGAGGCAGGGGCCCGGGAGTATGCTCAGGCGGGAGGGACAGCTCACACACGTGTGTGCGGCTAGGACTGCCCAGTCCTCTGCAGTCACAGCCTGAGACGTCTGCCCCTCTGTCCGGAGAGCGCGCGTCGCGAGAGGAGAAAGCCCGTGGCCTTTCCTAGCAGTCGGTGTGGAAAGAAGCAGCTCGTTCTTCTCCTCAGAGAGCGTGTCCCCAGGCTTCCTGACGCCATGAGCAGAGCGCTGCGTGTCCCGTCGCGGGGACGGGTGTCCCCTGGGCGCTCCGGGGTGCCTTCCCTCTTCTGCTGCAGTTCCCGTGCGGTCAGCCGTGGGGTGGGCTGGGTCAGCCGCGGTGGAGGGTGGAGATGGTCCAGGCCCCTGCAGACTGAGTGTTCAGGGGGATGGGAGCGTCCACATCACATCCCGGGGCAGGGCTGAAATGGGTCTCTGCCCACTGGAGGGGACACCGCGGCACACAGATGCTGGAGCGTGTCTGTCACCGCTGCGTGACAGGCGCCGCTGCCCATCTCCACCACTGTCAGCTTCCAGCGGCCCGGCCGTGTTTCTATTGCTGCTGCTGTTCTGTTCTGCAGGGTCGTTAGCTGTTTAGGTGTAACGAGGAGCCCTCGCTCCTGGTCCTTAAGGCTTTGGTGACGTCCTCATCTCTGCAGGTCTTCCCATTCACACGATGTTGCTGTTGAGTTGCTATGTCAAGTGGGGACAGACTAGGGGGGCAGGTTCAGAGGTTTATTCTCAGCCCTTCTCAGGCAAATGATGCTTCTTGCTCGTGTCAGGGAACCATCTGAGTGTCTCCCGGAGACACACTTGGAGTCAAGCAGTAACCCCAGTTGTTCCCTCGCCCCGCTGACCCCCATTCTAACCAGAAGGATGCGATGGCATTTCAGGCTCCCCAGCAGAGAGGACGCTCCCCAGAAGAGAGGGGTGTTCTCTTCTGCCTTTCACCCGCTCTGTCCTCAGCCTGGGGCACTTTCCTTCCTTGGTGTCTGTTGTCCGGCCTCCCTGACCAGGGCAGATCAGGCATGTGGCCCTCTGCACTGTACGCCTCTTCTCTGTAATACTTAGCAGAGTTGCAGTTTTGTGCGAGTTTCTGTGTTTTTCGATTAACGGCAGTCTCTTCTAAGGCCCTCGACCCTGTGCTCTGCTCTGTCCCTGGCTTAGCGCCTGCATCACGTACCAAGAGGTTAATAGTTGCTGGAGGGATGAGTGGCTTGTTACCTGGGAGGCAGAAAGCAGAGGAGATGGATTTCACCCCCGGCCTCAGGAGCCCTGTTACTCTAGCTCAGCAAGTCTAAGAAGCCCTTCCCCCGCCTCTGTATTTTCACATTTCTAATGTCAGGTAGCTGTTGTGAATCTAGTTGTTACTGCCTGGGCATACAAAAAAACAAAATAAACAAAAAAACTTGTAAACAGTATCAGCAGCTTGGAAGAAAATTACAGGGGCAGTAGTAGATAAGATGAGAGACTGTGTCAACACGGCTCTCGATGACACAAAGGACTACATTTCTCAATAAAACAGTCATCTCAGAGCTAAAAAGCGATGCAGAAGGTTTGAAATCTGAACGTAAAGAAGTTCTAGCCCACTTCTTTGGCTCACATAATACCACTTTTGAGCCCAAATAAAAAGATGAGCACGTATCATGTTCTACTCACTATGAGAGCCCACTCCGTAAGGGTGATTCCTCTGTGATGAGAAATCACCTGGTTATAGTTTAACTTGACAATTCTCAAATTTCTTAGTGGTTCTTAAGAGTTCATCATCATCTTACATTTGGTGAATATTATATACAGCAGTGAAAGTGAAATTTAATTGCTCAGTCATGTCCAACTCTTTGCGACCCCATGAGCTGTAGCCTGCTATGGAATTCTCTCCATGGAACTCTCCAGGCAAGAGTACTGGAGCGTGTTGCCACTTCCTTCTCCACTATACAGCGGTATATAATACAGACTGTGTACGGTACATAGTGGTCTTCTGGGCCTCTGTTAAAACGTATGGTAGGTGGTGGGAATTACAGGGGCGCTTCTCTCTCCAGGCCAGCCTTGCAGCTGGATGTGGGGCTGCCCGCTTCTCTCCACCAGCTGCCTTGGGGAAGAGGAGTCAGCAGGACTCTGCAGCAGCTCCAGCTAGCCCAAGTTTTACAAACGGAGTGCGCTCTCGCGGTTCAGAGCAGAGCATCTCCACAGTGTTAGGCACTGCTACCCTATTTTTAAAGGGTGTGACTTGGGGAGAAAAAGGTTATAAGGGAACTTGGACTCGATGGCAAGGTGAATGTCATTCACAGGAATAAGTTTCTAGTTTTTAAACTCAATTTTTATTTTATATTGGACTATAGTCCATTTGGGCTTCCCTGGTGGCTCACACAGTAGAGAATCCGCCTGTAATGCAGGAGACCCGGGTTCAGTCCCTGGGTCGGGAAGATCCTCTGGAGGAGGAAATGGCAACCACTCCAGTATCCTTGCCTGGGAATCCCGCGGACAGAGGAGCGTGGCGGGCTGCAGTCCGTGGGGTCACACAGGGACACAGATGAGCGACCGAGCGCACGCAGTCCGTTTTCGTGTTAGCTTCTGGTGTGCAGCAAAGTGGCCCAGCTAGACACGCACATGTCTATTCCTTTTCAGATTCTTTTCCTATGTTATTACAGAATATTGACTAGAGTTCCCTGTGGTAAGCTTCTGTCTTTAAAACCCATTCTTTTTAAGGCAGTTTTTTTTTTCCCTAATGGATAAGCCTGTTGTGGAGAAGTTTTGATCTGGATATCAGGGTGTTTCTGGGTAGACAGGAAGTCTAGCAGAATTTAATTTTGATTGAGACTGTCCGGGTCAGCGACCTCATAATCTCTTAAGAAGGAAGCTCTGGCTCCAAAGCTTTCCAGTCCCACTCCTGGGAACTTTGCTCCGCTCCTGAAGGGCACGCCTGCTTTTGATGTTTGATAGAGATCTTGGTATTTATGTCAGTGTTTGCCCATGTACTCTGGGACCGCTTTTCAAACTGCTTGTGCCAAAATTTTAATCTTTACAACCTTACCTGGCCACAGCGGCTAAACCTCATTTACTCACTACAATTAAGATTTTGAGTACAATTTAAAAATAGTCTACTAAATGAGCACTTTTTACCAGGGCTGCCATGAGGATACTGATAAGAACCTAATCAGGAAGAGTGTTAGATCCTGGGTGGGAAACATTCAAGCTCACGTGGACCGCTTAGATTCTAGACTTCTGCCAACTATGGGAAGGGCATTGCTGTCATGAACTGGAAGGGTCATGGTTACATTTGGGGCTTGTAATTTATATTCAGAGGTATCGTCTGCTTTATGTAAAATGGCTCTCCCACTTACGACTCCCGTGTCCACCCCACGCTCGCCCTTCACTGTGGGCCCACAGAGAAGGGCCCTTTGTAGCAGCCTAACCACTCCTGGCCGGCTGGGAGCGCAGGTGATCACAGCGACTGGGGGGAGGCCGCCCCTCGAGGGTGAGAAGCCGGTCGGCAGTGCCGGGGCCGGTGGGCCTGGTGGGGAAACCACGGTGCGCCCCTCCCGGCTTCTCACGGCTCGCTGCAAAATGAGGTTTTCTCATCATTTTGTTACCGACCAGAGTTCCTGGCTTCCCTTTCCATAGACATAGAGGCCAGACCGGAGCTCAGGCAAGGCCCCTGCTGCACAGGAGCCGGGAGACCAGTATCAGCTTCCCCCGTCACTCCCCAGGGGCAGGGGTGCCAGCTGGGTCCTCAGCTGGGCCGGGGGTGGGGGTGTGCCCTAGGCATCTGAGGTGGCCCACCCGCCCCTTTGGGGGTGCTGAGTGCAGGGGGCATGCACAGTACCCTTTTGCTTTTGTTCCTGGGTCTTCAGAAATGGCAGTTGGGGGTGTTTTCGTCTTTTTGTATCTATTGTCCCGAATTTGCTGCAACCTCTAGTTTCTATGTATTTTGTTGCTGGAGGAGACATTTATCTAGACTGCAGCAAAGGCTCCCAGGTCCCAGCCCGCCTCGGTTTCAGTGCTTTTTAGAAGTGTAATGTTATCCATTATCCAGAGGAATCTATGGTATTTTATTAAATTGGGCCTCTGACTTTACTGCCCCAAAGTATGCCACCGTAAAATACTCTGGCAAAAAGAGTTTGAACCGGAGAAATGTAGGGTAACTCTTTCAGTTTCAGAATGTCTGTGGGAAGATTCCACCGACAGGATGCTTAGTACGGCTGAGACCACGGACAGGCTCATCACACCACAGAGACCATTCTGTGTGGGAGGCTTTGGGGGGGTGTTACAGCCAGCAGCGTTGTGAGGTATCCACAGTTGTTACAGCGATCTCCAAAATCTGTTTGGAAGAAATGACAGGTCCTGTTTCTTGGGCCATTTCATCACCATTAACTGCTACCAAATCAGAATGGTCAGGAGAAGTAAATGGATGGAATTCAGATAGTTGCTCAGTTTTCACCCTACTTTTAAGCATTCAGACGGCGTGAGGATGAGGAGCCGTGGAGATTTGTGAGGTTTTCTTGTGTTTGGCCACGTTTTCTGCCTCCACCACTGCCCATGACTGATGGTGAAAAAGCACTCACCCTTATTTTTGTCTTGACTGGGCAAACCCTTGTGTGGCTAGATCGGAGAATGGAACAGTCCCCGGCGTGGCCATTTCTCCTAGGAGGCCGAGGGGCAGCAAGCATGGCCACACGCCACCGAACCCTGGTTTGAACTGACTGAGTGACCCAGCGAGAGCATCTTTAATATCTGCTAGAGCGACGGATCCACACCGGCTGGCAGCAGAGCTTCCGTTCTTCCCTGGCAGGAGCCCCGGCCCCGTGATGGGGAAGGCCCCGCCAGTGCCGAGGCCCCGCACTGGCCCCTCCGCTGGGGAGCAGTGGACCCCCGAAGAGGCGCCCCCGCCGCGCCCGGAGCGCAGCCGCTTCTGCGCGGCCGTCTGCCTGCTGGGAGAATGCTCGCCACGGGCGGCTCAGAGGGCTTGAGATGGGTCGCAGCTGAGGAATGCGCCTTTGACTTAGCTCTCCGCGGGCGACTAGCGCTGCTGCACGGACGGCAGATGCCTCCCTTTAGTCTGCGGCCAGAGCTGTCCCGCCTCTACTGCTGTGCGCTCTGCGGCGTCTCTCGGCTGTGTTGGACTCTTTGCGGCCCCGTGGCTCCTCCATCCATGGGACTCTCCAGGCAGGAACACTGGAGTGGGTCGCCTTTCCCTTCTCCAGGGGATCTTCCCAACCCAGGGACTGAACAGTCTCCTTCGTTGAGGGCGGATTCTTTACCAGCTGAGCCACCAGGGAAGCCCCCAGGGCTATAGCATTTACCCCTCTCCTGCTACTCCTTTCATACACAGCTAAATTGTCCTTGTATTGTATTCATTATTATAAATACGATTCTCTGATGGAAAATATTTAGGTTAAAGATTCTCATCTCAAAATGTATTCACCCGTTTTGCGCTTAGGTAGTTTTAATTACTTTATGGTCTTGAGAAAAGGTATTCAGTCTTAAGATTATAAAGTAGTTTTAATATCTGTTTAGGTATCCCAGCTTTATTTTCTTCTTTACATGTGTTAATTTTCAGCTTCGATGTATATGCAGAAGTAATTGTACACATTAAAGTCACTTTCCCATTTTATTGTTCCTTTTTAAATGAGACTGTAAAGTAGCTTACATGGGTACAGAATGCGCAGTGCCGTTACCATACGTTACATTCATTTAAAATGCAGCACTTAGAAATTTCAAAGTTTGGTTCTGATAGGCGGGTTATTGAAATTATTGAAATTACAGATTGATTAAATCTGTAGTTTTAACCGCTGGAGTCAATGTCCTTCCACTATCGGGATATCATCAAAAATTGCTCACATCATAAGATGTAAGGGAAATTATGTGTGGGGTATATGGGAACTTTTTAACTATCCATGCAATCTTTCTGTAGATGTAAAATTATTCTGAGTTTTCTAAAAGTTTATTTTTTCAATTGCCTATATCATATTTTCTCATGCTGTCTGTTTACATTTGTTAACATAGCCGTGTATGCATCTGAAGCAAGATTCCTCAGGTCAGCCACGGATAGCACATATGTCTCACAACATGGCAACTGCAGAATATCCCCGAGAGGTAACAGTATCGTAATTTTACAGACGAGGCAGCGGAGGCGTGGAATATACAGTAATTCGGCCAAGGTTACCTAGCTGGTCTGTGGCAGAACAAGATTCTGAACCCAGGAAGTCAGTGTTTATAACCACTATGCTGTGTCACCTCCACGAATCTTGATCATGCAGTAGAAGATTTCTTGTCTCTGCTATCAAGGTAGCAAACAGAGTCTCCACTGTAAGAAATCTAAAATATAGTAATACCCTGGTAATAAATTACCTTTATAACTTAAAAAACATAGAAACAGGCTTGATTTGTGTTACATTGTTGATTCAGACTTTATTCTTTTATACAATGGTTCATTATTTTTATGAGTCAAGAACGTGTTCATATTCTTGCCAAGAAATGTCTGTTAGTGTGGTTTTAAAATTGATGTGTGGTTCATTAAGGTAGTGGCCAAAGATGAAAGAAGAAAGAGAGACCAGCACCTAAAGGGCAAGGGGATGTGGTTGGTTATCTCAGAAAGACAAAGTTTTCATGAGGCTAAATTTTTAAGGAACTTAGAATGATTTGTGACATAGTATTCTATTGTCTCACTGTTATTTTACCATTTTCCTATCACAGTGCTTTGTTTTATAGTATGTCTGTGAACATTATTATTCCTATATGTTAAATCATAGAGATCTTTGTTAAAATTTAAAATGGAAACGATTGCAAGTGAAATTGCAGTGTTTCTTTGAGATGTTTTTGTGGGCCTTGGAGATATTTTCTTTGGCTGAAAATAGGAAAGGAAAAAGGTCAATAGTTCAGAAATGATCTCAGGTGGAATCCAGGGGCTCCTGTACTCACTTAATGATTGTATCCCCGTTTCTGGACTGACACATCCAGTGGTACGGTATATCTAGCTGCTGTGTGAATTTAAGGTGATGCATTTACTTGCCAGCACGAGACAGGATATAAAATGTCTTACAGGAACTTGAATCATGAACAGCTGCCATTCTTACTAGGCCCTTCCTTTTCTGTTCGTGTATGCACTTTGGAGGGCTTTCCAGGTGGCGCTAGTGGCAAAGAACCCATCTGCCAAGGCAGAGGACATAAGAGACCTGGGTTCAATTCCTGAGTGAATTTGTTACCCACCAGATTTCCTGGCTTCCCTCTCCATAGACATAGAGGCCGGGGCTGGGAGTGTACTCTGGGACCGCTTTTCAAAAAGTGACTTTTCAGTGACTTTTTGAATGCAAAACGCTCCCCAAAACCTCACCCATCATTTATTTTGTACATTAGTCATTTTTTCTAAATATGCTATTTTTTGAAAAAAAATAGGACTTACGGCCTAAGTCCCCAAAAGTCAACTCCAGCTGAGGAGTTGTTATCTCCTCACAAGATCCCCTGGAGGAGGGTATTGCAACCCACTCCAGTGTTTTTGCCTGGGGAAACCCCACAGACAGAGGAGCCTGGCAGGCTCCGGGTTCATAGGGTCACAGAGAGTCAGGCACGACTGGAGTGACTCAGCATGCACGCACGCACTTTGGAACCAGCTGGGCTATCCTCTGCTGGCTTTTGCAAACTATGTGGACTTGAACATGGCACTTGCTTGCTGAGACTGTATGTTTACCATCTCTTAAAATTTTTGTGAACATGTAGAAGGTTCAGGGGAAAGGTCATGCTTGCAAGGTAAGGAAATTTTAAGCTCAAGTACACACTGACCAATTAAAATCTAGGTTCAGATTATTGATCTAGAATGGCACCTTAACTTGATCTGGCTGTAGTCTTGCAGGTTCGTGTTCCCTAAGATTGGTTGAGTGGCTGCTGCCTAATTGTGTGTTGGGCAGAGGAGAAGTGAAGCTTTGTTTCTGACGGGAAAATGGCATTTAATGCTTACATTTTTTAAAGGACAGTGTATGCTGAGAGATTTGGTAAGACCAGTAAGGAGGGAAAAAAATTGGAGGACTGCAGTTTATTCCAAAATGCCTGTGATTCCACAGTTAGCTAAGATAGATGAGCTGTTTGTGCGCCATTGGATTCTGTTCTCCACAGCACAGGGCACACCCTTTGCTCAGATACCGACTGTGTGTCCTGGATTTCCTCAAACAAGCCAGCTTCCTGGGATTCCATTCTGTTTTTTACCATGAATGCACCACTGCTTAGACCACCAGTTCAGTGCAGTCGCTCAGTCGTGTCCGACTCTGCGACCCCATGGACTGCATCACGCCAGGCCTCCCTGTCCATCACCAACTCCCGAAGTTTACTCAAACTCATGTCCATCGAGTCGGTGATGCCATACAACCACCTCATCCTCTGTCATCCCCTTCTTCTGCCTTCAATCTTTCCCAGCATCAGGGTCTTTCCTAGTGAGTCAGTTTTTCACATGAGGTGGCCAAAGTATTGGAGTTTCAGCTTCAGCATCAGTCCTTCCAGTGAACACCCAGGACTGATCTCCTTTAGGATGGACTGGTTGGATCTCCTTGCATCCAAGGGACTCTCAAGAGTCTTCTCCAACACCACAGTTCAAAAGCATCAGTTCTTCAGCGCTCAGCTTTTCTTTACAGTCCAACTCTCACATCCATACATGATACCGGAAAAAACGTAGCTTTGCCTCTACAGGCCTTTGGCAGCATTGTCTCTACTTCTTAATGGGACTTAGGCCATAAGTCCTATTTTTTTTCAAAAATAGCATATTTATAAAAACTGACTAATGTATAAAATAAATGATGGGTGAGGTTTGGGGGAGCGTTTTGCATTCAAAAAGTCACTGAAGTGGACTTAGGACTTAGGTAGCCAAGTTTGAATCTGCTTTTCTGTAACAGGTAAGTGCCAACTCTGGGGGAACATCCTGGCTTGCTGCTGCTGCTGCTGCTAAGTCCCTTCAGTTGTGTCCGACTCTTCACGACCCCGTGAACTGCAGCCTACCAAGCTCCTCCGTCCATGGGAGTTTCCAGGCAAGAGTACTGGAGTGGGTTGCCATTGCCTTCTCTGATCCTGGCTTAATGCCTACATTTAAATGTGTCAGTTCAATCAGCCTGGTAGGGGTATTTGCTACATGTTATTAAAATAATAATTTTTTGTTAAAATGAGTGGAGACTTTTAAATCCATTTATTTTGGAAACTATATTCTCCAGCTCTCAATTTGTTTCAACTTTTCATTGTGAGCAAAAGAGAACATACTTTGTGTCTTTAATCTGTTTTTTCTTAATTTATCTCTTTGTGTTGGTGTCTGCCGTCCACCGACACGGATCAGCCGCAGGTATACGCACAGCCCCGGCCTCGTGAGCCTCCTTCCCACCCAGAGAAGTTGTCACAGAGCCCCAGTTTGAGTTCTTGAGTCATACAGCTAATTCCCACTAGCTGTCTGTTTTACATGTCTTTAACCTATTTTTAAAGAGAGGGTGGGTATGAATATAGTTTAAAGGAAGATCAACAGAGTAAATATCATCCAAAGTATGAGGGGAAAAAAGCCCCACAATTAAAGTGTTAGCATACTTTTTCTTTCTACGTATTTACTTCTCATTTAAAAACAGTACAAATGTGAAAGTTGCTAAGGGAGTAAATCCTAAGAGTTCTTGTCACAAGGAAAAAAAGTTTTGCTGTTTCTTTAATTTTGTATCATAAGAGGCCATGGATGTTCGCTGAACTTACTGTGATCATCATTTCATGGTGAATGTAAGTCAAACTGTATACAGTGCTGTATGCCAATTATCTCAATAACACTAGTAGAAAAAAAATTTTTTTAAATGATACAAACATTAAATGACTAGAACCGGTAGTTTGGGGATTTAAAACATCCATTTGTATACCTTTCTGAGTCAGGAAGGGGAATTGTTGAAGATCCTCCTAAAGTATAAATCAAGATACTGCATGTAAGCCACTTCACAAAGCAAATAATAAATAGAATTTTTATTACAGGTGTTCCTAGTTGTCAGCAACTGACAGAGCTTTCTTCCAGGGTAAAGGGTTAGTCACGGCTTTGTTTCTGGGATGTGTTTGTTTGCACGTTGGACGGGGAAGCCCCTTTTAGGTTTTAAGATGTTGATAATACCTTGAGGGCCCTCTTTCTGGGCTTCCACAGGCTTGCTCTCATGGAAGATAAATGGCTGAAAGCCAGTAGCTCAGAGGTCTGCTGTAAAATAACCTAAAAAGTACAGTTTTCTGTCCTCTTGAACTTCACAGTAGGGAGGCAGCATTTCTGAGATATTTGCAGGTTCTGTAAATTTCTGATGCTAAGTCCAGGCATTTGTTAGTCACAGACTGACCCAGCTTAACGAGAAGACTAAGCGAGAGTGTTTACTCAGTTTTGTTGTGTTTGGATTTTTTATACGCAACTAAGTTTTTCGATGCCCATTAGCTGCTCTTAAATGTGATTGATTTTCATTGCAAGTGATTTTTAAAATTTTTATAGTACTTAAATATAATAGTTTACTTCTTTCATACATATGTATATTAGTTATTAATTTATATCAGATTATTAGAAAGAGCTTATTAATAGCAGATTATTAGAAAGAGCTTATTATTTTAGAAGAACAAAAAGCCTTGGAAAAGAATTTTTATTTTGCGTGGTGCTACCCATGCAAGGAGTCCGTGCTGTAAAAGCTTCAAACTGGGTGAGACCTTCAAGGACTTCTCTGAGAGCTTTCCACCTGCCCTCTGAGATCCAATGTAAGCCTCCTGTTCTACCCTGTATCTTCTTTAGCCTCAAAGAACTTCAAGATGGAAATTACGGGATAAATTCTCAGAAAGCCTGAGACAACAGAGCTGTAGGCTCCAGGAAGCTGCAAGCCGACTAGCAGTGTTACTGAGCCTGCCCACTGCCAGCTTCCCACGCCGGGTCAGGAGACTCCCACTGGGTCAGCCTGCTGCCCACGTGTGTCCGCTGCCGGCTCGTGCTGGCCGTGTGCGCCGGCCGGGCTGTGCGTGAACACGCCCGGAGCAGCAGCACTTTAAAGCTGCGTGTGACCTGTGGGGCGCCGATCTTACTGCGGAAGATGCAAGCGCTAGAAGGAGCTACGACCTCCTGTCGAGCGGGTCAGTGCTCACTGGTCAAAACTGGGGTTTGATTGGGTTCCCCACATGCGCGGGGCGTGCTAGAGGTGTTGCTGGCCCACTGCGTTTCCGCCTGGCAGCATGCTCTGCTCCTTGACGGGTGTGTCAGACATGCTCACAAGTCACTGGGGCCAGGGACGGGGACTTGACGCTGAAGACCTGGGCAAGCTCGCTGGGGTCGCCCGTCTTGCTGCCCTGGCAAGGCCTGCCCCGCTGAGAACGGCCGGTAGTGGGTTATGCCGTCGCCTCTTTCTGGAAGAAGACCTGGACAGACGGGCCTCCAAAGGGTTCCTGGTACGCAGAGTCAGTCAAGGGGCAGAGTTGTCCCCAGAGCTGAAATTCAGCAATCCAGCTTTCTGACCGAAACATGAGGAGCAGCCTGGCCCGCCAGGAGGAAGTGCCTTCGGGGTTCACCAAGCCAGGCCAGTAGCTGTTAGACCGAAGAGCAAGGTGATGGGGAGTTACCTGAGTTTATGTACATGCTGATTTAATAACTCTGATTTCACCTCATCTTTTGCAAGTAGAGGTTTGAAGGAGGTCTCTCTTTGGATTCCATTTTCTGCCCTAATTATTGGGGGCATTGGGGCCACACACAGGGAAACTAAACACAGATCATCTGTGCTCGTAAGTTACCCCAGTTATGTTTTCAAAGCCTGCTTTTTTGTTTTCTAAATAAGCAAATTTACCCACCAGAAGTTCCATAAAGGCCAGTCTGGGCCCCTGCGACTGTTGTTCTTGAAATGTATTTTTCAATCCTTCAGTTGACTTGTAGCTGGTAGAATAAAATAAATTTTAAAAAGTTTTTTCAATTTTATATTGGCATATATGGCACCCGTGCATGCTCAGTCGTGTCCGACTCTTTGTGACCCCTTGGACCGTAATGCCCCAGGCTCCTCTGTCCATGGAATTCTCCAGGCAAAAATACTAGAGTGAGTTCCGTTTCCTTTTCCAGGGGATCTTCCAGACCCCCATGGATCGAACCCATGTATCATGTGTCTCCTGCATTGGCAGGCAGATTCTTTACTACTGCGCCATCTGGGAGGTCCTTTATTGGAGTACAGTGGCTTTCTAATCCACAATATATGTTTTAAAAACCCTTACACAGCTTAATAGAAAAGCAAACAAAAAACCGGATTAAACAAGGAGGAGAGGCTCTGACTGGATATTTTTCCAGGGAGGACACGCAGGTGGCTGACAGGTTCAGGAAGACTTGCTGGACATCACGGTCAGCAGGGAAATGCAAGTCAGAACTACAGTAAAACATCACCCCACACCTGTGAATGCTGTTACCAAAAAACGAGAAATAGCAAGTGTTGGCAAGAACGTGGAAAAAGGGGAGCCCTACGTACTGCGGGGGGATTTCAGTTAGTGCAGTCATTATGGAAAACAGTGTGGAGACTCCTCAAAAAACTAGAACCAGAGCTGCCCTGTAATCCCGCGGTTCCACTTCTTGGTATTTACCCAGAGGAAACAAAGTCGCTGTCTTGAAAACCCGTCTGCACCACAGTGCTCAGTGCAGCATTACTTACAATACCCAAGACATGGAAACAAGACGTCGAGAGGTTTTTTTTTATTAATGTGGCCTGTCTACCATTGAATATTATCCAGTAATAAAAAGAAAAATCCTGAGGTTTGTCACGATATGGATGGACCTTGAGGGCATTATTCTAAGACAAATACCAGTACTGCACGATCTCACTTACATGTGAAACCTGAAAAAAAAAATCGAAAGCGTAAAAATGAAACCGGAACCACTGATACAGAGACGAGACTGGTGGTTGCCAGAGGCAGCGGGTGAAACATGTGAAGGAGGCTAAAAGCTACAAACCTCCAGTTATAAAATAAACAACTCACAGGAATGTAATATGCAGAACGGTGGTTATAGTTAACGTTATTTAATTTGAAAGTCGCTAAAAGAGATGTTTTTTAACCAGTCATCCTTTATTGGGTGTTGATTCTCCTCTGGGCTGTGAAAGGATTCAGGGCTTCGCGACAGAGGTCCTGGTGGATGCAGAGTCTGCCTTCTCCATGGCGCTGGGTTGGCTGCTGTTGTTTGGGAGTCTTGTCCGAGCAGTGACAGTTGAGCAGCTCAGGAGCCACCGGCGACACAGAGAGCCCGTGACGCTCCCGGGCTCCGGGCCGAGATGCCGGCTGCAGCGCCGGTAACCGCCTCTCTGGACCTCTCTGCGGCGCCTTAGGGCTGAGACCGCACTGCCGCATCCAGCTCTGCAGCTCCCTTCACTCGACATCAGGGGTCTCTCCTGCTTCAGGGGAGCAGCGGCCGCACGCCTGCACCCTCCTGGACCTGGCCGGCTGCTCCAGGAGGAGCCCTTCGTGCTGAGCAAGGTCCGAGGCGCCAGGGAAGGCCTCCTTCCCATGTTCTTCCTAGGCTTTCTCGCCGCTCTGAATTATCCGATGCAGAAAAAGATGAAAGTTTCCCAGATACAAGTTATTTTATAACTTGAGTCCAAATCTGTATTCCAGCTTCTTGTCTCTTCACAGCCACCCAGCCGGCTCCTCCTCGCTCCAATAACACAGTTGTGTCTTGCTCAGCAGTGGGATGGCCCAGTGAGGCCAGCTTTCTATAGTGCTCCATCACAGCGCAGCCCAGTTCCTTCTGAAGAGGGTCAGGGACTCTCTGTGCAGCAAGAACTCTGTTACCGCATCCCTGAACGTTGTTGTTCCATCAGCTGTGGTTTTAGACCTGCAAGAGCTGATCAGTCCTCAAGGTTCCTTTACCAGAAAAAAACAGAGTCCAGGAAACCCAGACTGACTGTGGTGGGTCCAGGCTACCTTTGCACAGTCGTTTCCATAGCAACCCACTGCTTTCTTGCTTGGATGGATGCCAGTCACAAGCTGTTGGCATCAAGGAGCAGGGAGAAAACCTGAGCTGGAAGTCACCTGCTCCGTTGTTGGAGGTGCCGTCTGTGGTCATCAAAATGATTTTTTTTTTCTTTCATAAGCACTCTGCTCATTGACAAAGCAGATGTGCTAAGAAAGATGAGAAATACTGACAGTAAAACTCGTAACCAATGCACATAGTTGAATTCAACGCAGAATTAGCTCAGTTGTCAGTGAAGTCTGCCTAACTGATAAATTTTAGTTCTTCCTGAGCGTCTAATTTTGAGAGAATGCATGGCAAAAGAACCACAACATACTTACAAATGCAGACGTGATTATGAAGCAACACATAAATGAGCCAAAACAGGAGAAGGGAAGAAAATGCAAATGTCGTTTACAGCAGGGGAGCCCCACAAGGAGCCCAGGACTCCGCCGGCGCCTTTCCGGGGCCCTGAAGTCTGCCACACAGACAGCGCAGTGGCGGCATCCACGCCTCGGCCTTTGCAGGTCGTGGGGGCCGCTCCTGGGGAAGGCCTGGCTCTGGTAGAGAGGGGTTTTTGCTGGTCTTGATCCCATGTTCCTCAGAACGTCTGTGATCTGGGAAGGAAATGCCACCCACGCCAGTACTCTCGCCTGGAGAATTCCATGGACAGAGGAGCCTGATGGGCTACCGTCCATGGGCCGCGAGGGTCAGACATGGCTGAGCGACTGACTTTCAATTTCACTTTCCATCCCATATTCCTCAGAACGTCTGTGATCTGGGAAAGCCACAGACCAGAGTGAAGCCCCCTTCTCTCAGTATCCTTTCTGTATAACACATCTGAACAATTTTATCCTGAATAGCTAAAAGGTCCCAGCTGGTTCCTAAGCTGGCTGTTGCATTCACAGCTGTGCGGGGTGGCCTCACTCAGCGGTTTGGACCAGATGTGACTGGTGGACGCTGAGGCATTGAGCTGCCTTTCGTAAGTCCTTCGACACCTCGCTGGAGTTGGTGCCGGGGAGAGGAGGTAAAGCACTTAAGAAAATGCAAGAGCTGCTTTCCGAAGACCTGGGTTCAACCTCTGCCGAACCACAGCCACCCCAGTGACCTGCTGGTCGCTGTGTCGTTTCGGCCCTGACGTGCAGGCTGCGTGGGCCACGCCGGATGCTTGCTGCAGGGGTGGTCTAGCTTGGTGCCCCAACTGTTACCCCGGCTCCCCGGCTCTGTTTCCTGTATCTTCATCTATAAAGTGGTTGTGGTACCTGCCGTGAAAGTTGTATCAAAGGCCCTCACAATCTGTGTGATTTTCGATAGTAAATCCCAGGTGGCACAGTGGTAAAGAACCTGCCAGCCAGTGCAGAAGACGTAGGAGATGCGGGTTTGATCCCTAGGTCAGGGAGGTCCTCTGGAGGAGGAAATGGCAGCCCACTCCAGTACACGTGCCTGGAGAATCCCCTGGGCAGAGGAGCCTACCATCTATGAGGTCGCAAAGAGTGGAATGTGACTGAGCAACTGAGCGCGCATGCTCAGGCCTTCTAGAGCTCTTCTTACTATTTTTATTACTCTAATTAGGGTTAATGAGATATTGGGCAGCATGCTATAAACTTTATGACATATAATCTGTATCTGTAATGTAAGGAAGATGATGATAATATAAAGGTCTTTGATAGTTACAGAAAGGAGAGGGTTTTTGGTTTTTTCTTTCATCTAGATTATCATGGGAGTGTTCTTAGAAGCAGTGGTTTTTGAGCTTGGCCTTAAAGGGTCATGAAAATGTGGGCAGCCTGGGCTGGAGGCACTGAAGGTGGTGAAGGGCATTCAAGGAGAAGCAAGTATCTGAAGAAATCAAGGCTTTGTTACCAAGTTACCATCTTGGTTTCAGGGAGTCAGTACATCTGTGTGTCTGTTGAGTGTGTACTGTCTACATGAACATAGCCTGTTTTAGGTGCAGGAAATTCTTACAGTATTCTGTTATTCACAAAATGCTTTAATTTCCACAGAAAGTTACCAAGATAGGTTTCGTTATTCTCATTTTCTGGACAAGGAAACAGAGGCTTTCACAGCAGTGATTGGTAGAAGGGGAAACCAGTTGTACAAGCACCAAATTCCATGTCTGTCCACAGCCATGCTGCATCTGTCAGCCTAAGTGGAAACAGTTTTAAGGCCATCAACCACCGCGTTGGCCCAACATCGCTCTCTTAAACTGTGTGCCGTGTTCAGAAGGGCTGGAAGAGTGGCCTGATGCCCCTGGACTGTGAGTGGAGCCCCAGACCGCAGGTCGCCGTGACAGAGCCGACACGGCAGCCACACCGCGAGCGCTCTGCGTGTCTGCTCCCCCTCGGAGCAAAGTCACCTGGCGACGCTGGTCGGTGTCTGCTGCACACGAAGAACTGAGTCAGCCCTCCACGCACACTTCTCCCCCTCTCAGACTTCCCTCCCATCTGGGTCACCGCAGAGCACCAAGGGGGTCCCCGGAGCTGCGCCGTGGCTTCTCAGTGGCTGGCTGTCTCGTGTGTAGCTTCAGTGATGTGTGCATCGGACCCATCGGGTCATGCCGCCCTCCCCCTTTCCCTCCTGGTGCCCACGTGTTGGCCCTGTACGTCTGTGTCTCTCTCCTTTGTAAATAACATAGTCTATACCAATTTTTTTCAGATTACACATATGTATGTATCAATATACGGTATTTTTCTTTTCTTTCTGACTTGACTGTACTCTGTGTAAAGATGTGTTACATATATACAATGAAATATTACTCACCCATAATAAGTAACAAAATTGGGTCATTTGTAGAGATGGGGACCAACCTAAAGCAAGTATTCTGATTAATTCTGTGTGAGATGGTTCCCCTGATTTGCCATAATTAGCTGAAGTTTGTTAGGTAGTTATGATTCAGATATGAGTCTCTTTATTAAATTGAAACTAACCAGTAAATGAATATCAAATCTTAAGCTGTGCTTCAATGTGTTCTAGATTCAAAGACATTTATAAAAATAAGAAGTAAAAAATTATACATTGATAGTAGGAAATCATAAATTGATAATAGTCAAATAATTAAAATAGTCATCTGTTCATAGACCATAATACTCTGAACAATGATATTGCTTATTATTTGTATTATTTCCTTTTAAAAGGATTTTTAATGTGGATAAAATAGCATGACTTGCATTTATTATTTTTTTAGCTGACATGATAATCTACAAAAGATTGTGTTCTTTCCATCAAATCTCTGAGACAGATATTTCTAGTATTAAAAGTATACATCATTTCCATGAATATGCTACTGCATATTGGTTACATTTTAAGTATGAAGTGAACATACTTCTATTTGAAATGTCTTGATTACATTGCATATTCTGAAAGCTCACAATACTCCAATAAGACTGTTACTTCAAGAGGAAAATGACTATATGATGTGACATTTATATTAAATGTGATTTTCATCTACTATATAGGGTTTTCTGAAACTACAATAAACTGTAATTTCATCCAGTTCTGGTTGCACTGTAAGCTTGGGAGTGAACTGATTTGTCATAAATACCCCACTATGGGATTTATTTGGAATACAGCGTAACATATTTTTCACATCTAATAATACAAAATTAGGATCATTCAGTATGAAATATCATATTGTTATTCAGCATAATTCAAAAATGTCTCCCTGTTGCTCTCACTGTATTCTGTTAATTTTAATTGGATGTCTTCATTGTCTCAACATTTTCTCTACTTTATATGCTGCTTATTCTTCATACTGCTAAGAACTGTGTGTGAATATATGCCTTTGTTACCAAATGTGTATCAAGAACTTCTGTTAGCATTTTGGAGAAGGAGTAATACTTTCAGCTGGTTTAAAACTCAACATTCAAAAAACGAAGATCATGGCATCCAGTCCCATCTAATTCTCCTTTTGTGGTAGCAAATGCCAGCGATGATCAGGTTTACTTTGAAAGACCAGTGAGTCGCCACCTGTTCTCCTCTGACGGTTTTTAACCTGTCCGCACAGGTGCGTGATGCTCTGTGATGAAAAACAGCTTCTCAAGCTCCTGTCTGCTGTGCCAGCCCCAGGCTGTCCTCAGTTTCTGCACCCCAGCTCAGGAGACTAGCTGCACCCCTGGGTGCTAGGTCCACGCCAGTCTAGGCAGGCAGCGGAAGTGAGACAGGGCAGCAGTTCAGTGATACCTGGGCCCGTCTAGGTCTAGGAGAGAATGAGACCGGTTCTAGGCCGGATATCAACGTGGAAAGCCGCTGTCCACGGGGGACGTGCCATATACACCTAGAAGAGGCTTGACAAAGGTTGCATTTACTCAGTGTTCCATTCCTGAAGAGCCTGCCTTTTATTTCCCTTTTTTCAATAATGAAAGTTTGCCTTTATTGGACACATTCTGTTTTATGTCTTAATCGGAGTATAATTGCTTTAGGGCTTCATATTTGAATGCTCACAGCAGTCCTGTGATGGAGGTAATGTTCTCTTCACCAGAGGAGCTGAGACAGAATTTCTGAAAGAGTAGGTCACACAGCTGATGAGCGGCAGAACTGGGACAGAACCCAGGTCTGTGCGATTCCAGAACCCGGGCTGCTCTGATGCCCTGCACCAGGGCACCTGCATCACACCAAAGCCCGTTCCCTTCCTCCTGTGTTAGACCCCGCCCCTGAAAGTCAGCATGGTCCAGGAGCCCTGTTGTCCTGAAGTCATTGAGGACTGGGGATACCGCGGCTTCGCCGGCAGCAGGACCCATGAGAGTTTGCTGGCTTGGGGCGCCTGGCAGCGAGATGAAAATGATGACTCCGGCTCCCCCGGGACTTCCCAGGTGGCGCCTGCTGATGCAGGAGATGCGCTTTCCATCCCTGGGTCAGGAAGATGCCCTGGAGGAGGGAATGACACCCCACCCAGCGTTCTTGCCTGGGGAATCCCAGGGACAGAGGAGTCTGGCGGGCTGCAGTCCACGGGGCTGCAGAGAGTCGGACACGAGTGAGCACACACACGCACCTCAGAGGCCACTGGTGCTGGCGCGGTGGCCAAACGGGAAATCCTTGGGTGAACAGAAGTGAGCTTCGCTCCCGCTGCCCCCAGGTCAGGCCTCTGGAGCGTTCTCTGCCCTCCGCATCCCCGAATCCGAGTCTCCCTTCAGCTTCCTGGCTCCAATACAAAATCTCCTTTGAGCAATAGCTATCAAAGGAAAAATGTCTCCATTTAACTCTGACTGAGTTATGTAGCATGCCTCAATTCTTAGAAAACCCCTGGTTTGACCAGGTTCCTCATCTCGGCGCAGGGGCATGCATTTGTGAGCACAGGCTCACACTCTAGAACTGGGTGAATGTCCACAGTTCACGGTGACAGAGGAGTGCTCTAACCTGTCCCCTTACAGGGAAAACACCTATAAACTGACCTGAGGTATGGCGCTTCACCAAATACGGAGGTGTGCAGGATGATTACAGGCAGTACAAAATAAGCATGCTTTGCATGCATGATTACCTATGTTAACTGTAAAGTATTTCTATTGGGAGAAGTATTTAAAGAGTACATGAAAGCCATGACTTTGATTTTTAAACGGAGGGGAAACTAGGTGTTTTTTTGAAAGGGCATAAATACCGGGTGTTTTGCTCTTTTATTTTGTATGTGTTTGTTTATTTTTGGTCGCCCGCGGTCTTCCTTGCGGCGCAGGCACTCCTCCAGCTGTGTCTGAGCAGAGGCCCCTCGAGAGGTGCGGCGTGGGCTTCTCGGGGTGCTGCCTTCTGTGGGGCGGGGCTGTCGGGGCGCTGCCCTCTGTGGGGCAGGACTTCTCGGGGTGCTCCCTCTAAGGGGCGGGGCTGTCCAGGTGCTGCTCCCTGTGGGGCGGGGCTTCTCGGGGTGCTCCCTCTGCGGGCGGGGCTGTTGGGGCGCAGGCTTCAGCTGTTTCCCACAGGGGCTCAGTCGGTGCGGTTTCCCGTCTCTAGAGCAAAGGCTCAGTGGTTGGGACGCACAGGCTTAGCTGCTCCCTGACATGTGGGATCTTCCTAGATCAGGGATTCAACCCATGTCTCCTGCGTTGGCAGGTGGATTCTTAACCATTGAGCCACCAGGGAAACCTGGTATTTTGCTTAAAAAAAAAAAAAAAAACACAGTTAAAGAAAATTTTAAAGGAAGTATACTAGGGTTAGTACCTGAACTGACAGGCGCACATATAAATGATATCTGCAAAGCACTGGCCCTTGATGTGCGCAGTTGTCTAGTTTTCTACAGCAATGCATCCTGTATAATGAAGGCTTGGTGATTCCCGCCTTGTGGCAGTCTCTCAGGAGAACGGTGGATTGTTTCTTCTTTGCCTTCTAGTAAACTCTTGACAGGATTTTTGGTCCTGTGTCAAAATCACAGTTAACCTCTGAGTCTTCTTTCCTTATTTCTCTCATAGCAATCTATTATCTGCTAGCTGTTTAACAACGGGTGAGGCTCCATAGGGTTTATTACTCTGATGTGTTTGCAAAATGAATGCAACACAGCAATTATTTTTCTTGGTAATTAAAATGAGATCTTACTATGGAGAAATCTGAGATAAAACTTCAAAGCAGTTTTCTCCTGAAAACACTAGATGGTCACTAAAGTCAGTTGCCAGGAATAGTAAGTGCTCCGCTGGGACTTCACGGGAGCTATTGGTCATTTAATAGACTTCATTGCGTGTTTTACGGTGTTTGAATTTGGCCTGCATGAGAAACCTCTGGCTTCAAGGTTTTCTTTCCTCGGCCTTTGATCTTTTAAGTGTGCTTTGCCCTTTGTGGTGTTACAGCTGAAAATGATTTGAGGCCTAAGATCTGTGCTTTGGTGAAGCGTTTGTTTGTTTGACCTGTCGGTTTTTGTGGAGAAATAGTGGCCAGAAGCACCGTGGGGTTTGGCGCCCTGCACTTGTTTTCCGGTGGCTTTGGGTGACAGGCCTCAGTTCCTCCACCTGGAAATGGGCCGAAGGCGCCTCCTCAAAGGAGCTGCGGCCCGGGGGGATGTGGGGGCTGCAGAGGGCCAGAGCAGGTAGGTGGTAACGGTGGGTTTTCTTTTCCATCACGGCAGTGACTCCCTAGATCACAGCCCCGGAGCCCTGGCACTCCAGGCCTCGCCACCCTTCCCGGCCACATTCTCCCTGCCGGCTTCTGTGGAGGCTCCCTGGCCCCACGCGGGCATTCTGACCGCAGCTCACCTGCCGTGCCCTCCCCAGCCCAGGCCTCTGCCTGCCGTCTTCCCGGACCTCTTGGTCGGCCCTGTGTGACGTTTGCCCTTGAATGTCACTTTACTATTTTATCTGGGTTTCTGCTTGGTAGAGTACAGTACGGCAGTCATGTTTCCCTCTAATTCCTCTGTTCAGGTCTTACTTTCTCCAACCAAATTACAAGTACTCAAAGACAAGGAATCCCGTATCCCATATTTTCCCCAAATTACCCACAGTTATCTGGCTTAATGCCAAAGTAATGACGGTGATGGTGGTGGTGGTGAAGAAAGAGGACGTTAAATCAGAAAATGGAGAATCACAGAGTAAAACAAGAGCATGACGCGTTCTGACCCATGTACTCCGCGGAGGGTTGTGCTGCCTTGAACGTTTCTCGGCTCCCAGGAGTCACTAGGAAACCGTTGCCGTCTGCCTCTCTGGGGCAGGTGCCCCCCTGCCCAGTGAAGGGGACGGGAGGGAGAGGAGGAGTGCACCGAGTCCCTGAGGGCAGAGGACCTGGACGGGATTCTGCTGCTGTGGCTGCATGGCCCTGGGCGGCTCCCCGAGCAGGAGCGCGAACCTGAGGGGGTCGAGGGGAGCGGGGAGCAGGGACCCGGACTCGGGCGGAAGGCGGCCGTCTGGGGCCTGCAGCTGACCCGCTGCCTGGTGCTCTCGTCCCTGTCCGTAAAGCCGCCGTCTCCGGAGCGCCTCGCTCTGAGCCGGGCCCACTGCGATCGGAGGCACAGAGCTGTCGGGCCGCGTCGCAGCGCGCGCAGGTTCACGCCTGGGGCTTGTGCTCAGGCACTAGACGCTGTGCTTATCTTCACTTTAATCTTTATTTTATACTGACGTATACTTGATTGGCAGCGTGGTGGTGTCAGGCTACAGCAGAGGGACTCAGTTGTACACAAATGTGTTTGTTTTTAAACAAACCTCTGTGGATGTGTGTTGCCTCAGTTATAAAATGGTGGACTTCAGTTACAGAATCACCAAAACCCCCTTGAGTTCTAGTTTCTTATGCCAGGTACCTCAGAGAGAAGACCATAGTTTAAGAATATTATTTTTTAAAAGCTCATTAGGAATCTTGACTCTGTCAAATAGAAGCAGTTGCTGCAAAAACAGAAAGAAAACAGATACACCTGAATTAGAATGGACCTCGCAGTGTGGCCTCACCTTTGTCGTCATGCTGGCGGGCCTCTGTGGGGTCTCCCCTTGAGTTTGGGAGCTTCATTCTGCCCACTAAGAACTGCTGCCTTTGCGTTCTGTGTGTGTTAGGCTCTCAGTCGTGTCCGACTCTTTATGACCCCACGGACTGTAGCCCGCCAGGCGCCTCTGTCCGTGGGATTCTCCAGGCAAGAAGACTGGAGTGGGTGGCCATCCCCTTCTCTAGGGGTCGACTCAGGTCTTCTGTGCTGCGGCAGATTCTTTACCGTCTGAGCCACCAGGGAAGCCCATATTTGCACTCAGGGTGGTTGAGTACCTCGGTAATAATTTAAGGCCGAGTTGAGCCCGTCAAGTTGATGGGCACGTCCCTGGCAGAAGAAGAGCTGTATTTTATCATTCACATGTCAACTTTGACTTCTCCTTCATATTATACATGTTTAAACAAGACCCGAGAGAGTGTGGCACTGATGCACTTCAGTTTTCAGCGAGAGGGTCTGCCTACTGAAGACACAAACGTAAACGACTGCCAATCTGTGTGTTTTTGCTTCGGCGCTCTGATTGCTAAAACAAACACAAAATCACAGTCTTCTTTTTCACAACTCAGTTCTTCCGTATTGTCCGTTTCTGGCAGGTTTCTGGATAAGGGTTTACAGTGCCTGGTTTTACAGAGCTGGCCTGTTGCTCAGTAGGCAAATGCTACAAGGCCCAGGTACTACCAACCTGAGTCTTCAGATTAACGGAGCTGGTGCCTGTCAGGCCCGTTGGAGAACTTAAGAACATCACATTAACAAGAGGCTCCCTGGGAAGGCCATGTCTAACCAGGGATCACATACGCCGGTCCAAGCTAGTGGACTGGCATCCACCAGGAGGTCCAGTGTGGACCTGGCAGGTGTCTGGGAGAATGGCTCCCTGCAGCTGGCTCTGTTCCCTGGTTTGCCAGACTGAGCCTGGCACTGTGGCACTGCCCTCCTTACCCCCTGGGGCCATGCCGCCCAGGGACACAAAGGTCTCTCTGCCTCCAGAAGGGTGACAGGCCCTGGTCTCTGATCCAGCAGGAGGCAGGCAGGCCCAGGGGGTCTAGGGTCACAGGTCTGTGGTGTCCTGTGGAATACGCCAGGGTGCTTGCCTTTCCCAGCAGGCATCACATCTTCCTCCACAAATACTGGCTTGGATTTTATTTTTTCTGAAGTTGAAGGGGAAATTGCAATTTTAAATAGATAAGACCAAGTAGAAAAAAATCCAACGTGGTTAATGATTTCTGAGATGCATGTGTCACTTTAAATTTTCACATTTGTTCTAAGTAGTTGAACAACTTAAGAACCACATTTGATACCATAGTTGATACTCAGGCAACAGTCAACTGGAGAGAAATAAGACCAATAGAAACTGTTAACAGAAACATAAAAGAATGTAATAAATATAGACCTTTTCCACAAGCCCTTGAAAAACATGAGGGTTTATTAAAAGATAATGCTTTTCACTTCAACTCTGGATGTGGTTCTTGGCTCAGTTTATCTCTGCAAAGACTAAATCTGTTTTATGTGTCGGTTCACTTCACTTTTGCTTTAAGTACTGATTTTAAACGATGATTCCTGAACAATGATGTTCAGGTAGTTTTAACTGCGTAATTCTTTCTTCAAACGACACATTTCATGGAAGCCAGTATCTTTACCGGATCCCTCTGTTTGAAGCGGGGTGAAGAAAGGGAAACAGAGGTGTGTGTGCATGCGTACAGACCCCCATCGCCCGCACTCGCAGAACTGCAGTGCATAGATCACTGGTGTTTCACTTCCTCTCTGGTAGAATGACTAATAGCCTCAATTCATAGTGTTCTTAAGTAGACCTTGAGCAATAATTAGTTTAAATTGAAAAAATACAAACTTCAGGGAAAAGACCCCTAGAAGATGGTGGCATCAGTGGCATTGTTCAAACATCTCTCCAAAAAGGCAGCAACTAGAATACAAAATCCCAACCTTCGGAGAGCCCCCACATCAAGCCAGTGACCCCCCCACCCCCCCCCTACCAGCAAGGTGAGGACAGAGTGCTGACAACTGTGAGATTCCTGTAGGATCGGTGAAGAGTGCGCCCGGGCGCCCGCCCAGCCTCCTCTGTCCGACCCGTTTCTGGTCCGTGTCAGCATCGGGTCTCTCCTGCCCGTGAGCGTCCTTCCTGGGAGTGGGCCGAGGAGTCACATTCGTCCCCCTCCTTCGCCCTGTCGCTGGGACAGCTGTGTCCCCAGCCCCGGGTCAGCGCTTGGCTCAGAGAGCTGCTGCCCCCTAGGCCCTCCTGGTGTCTCCATGACAGCGTCGGGAAGGCCGTGCTGACCTAGCAGACCCTCGGGTAGGTTTTTCTGTTCTTGGAGTGTTTCTTTCTCTCTTTCTACTGTCTGGCAGAAAGTGTGTGTCAGAGGTTTTGTCTCTGAACCATTTTTCTGTTTTTCTGATGTATTTATTTCTGATTGGAGAATAATTGCTTTACAGCCCTGTGTTGGCTTCTGCCTGGTCAGTGTGAATCAGCCTTGGGTGTACACGTGTGCCCACCCTGAGAGCCGCCCTCCCCCGCCCTCCCCACCTGCCCCTCGAGGCTGGCCCGGAGCACCGGGCTGCGCTCCCAGGGTCACGCGGCAGATCCCCACTGGTGGGCTGCGCTACACGTGGCGATGTGCATGTCCCCACACTGCCCTCAACTCAGCCCACCCTCTGCTTCGCCCACCGTGTCCACAGGTTTGTTCTGTCTTGTCTCCATTGCTGCCCTGCAGACAGGAACACCAGTCCGTCTCTCTAGGTCCCTCATCTACGTGCTGATGAATGAGACTTCTTTTTCTCTTTCCGACTTACTCCACTCTTACTCCATAGGGTCTAGGTTTATCCTGATTGGAGTTTTTAGCAGCATTCTTAGGAAGAGGGTCCTGTTTTCTTTTCAGCTTTTCCTTAACGTCTTTCTCTTGGTCTGCATGGCTAATAACTTTATTAGGAATAGGTAGCACAGTTCAGCCAAAAAAAATGCAGTTCTTAAAGTTTTAATCAATAAGTCAAAGTGTCAAGCAGTTATGGTGTATGGAGAAGCAGGAATCTGCCAGGAGATGAGTGAGCTTTTCTACGAGTTTATCGTTCAAGGATGATTAACCATGAAACGGAAGCAGATCTCAGTTATTTGGGGCTGGATTTCTCAGGGAGACACACACCTCCTTGAAATTCTGAGGCAAGTTTACAGACATATTAGCAAGTCTTTCACTTTTTACTGTTCTAGTAAAAAGAAGAACATGTTTATTGCTGTTTATTCTAAGAGAAATATATTAATATGTGATAATATCATAACTATTGAAACATAGACCTTTCACCTTCACTTAAATTAGTTTTAACTACCATACAAGGCCATTGGGTTGGCAAGCCGAGCATTACAGGGGAGCCTGTGAATACTCATAATATGTCTATAAGTTGAGCCTTTTTAAAGAGAAGTTAATTAAATTCTGAATTGATCTGTCATCCACAGTCCAAATAACATTCTAAGTTTAAGAACAGAGGAGTCACAGAGTCTCTGGTAACTTACTGGGCTTTGGAAATGGACTACTATAAACCCAAGAAAAAGCAGGGGACACCCAGGGATTCCTGTCCACTGTGAGTTACAATCTATTAGTGTTTGGAGTCCACCTTTCCACATTGTTTTCAGCATTGCCTAAATAACCCAACCAACAAAGATGCTTTGTAGCTTTCCCGTATCCAACATAGTTTTATGACTATATTGGTTTCCTTTTCTCTGTGTTCTTGTTGCTGTTGTTTTTTTGAATTTAGAAAATAGTCTTGGAGTTTTGACAGCTTAGGTAATTTTTATTTTATATACATATATATATACAGTATAGTTGATGTACAGTGTTGGGTTAGTGTCAGGTGTACAGCAAAGTGATTCACTTACGCATATACATATGTCCATTCCTTTTCAGATTCTTTTCCCACTTAGATTGGTAGCAGTGCAGTCACTCAGTCGTGTCCCACTCTCTGTGACCCCATGGGCTGCTCTGTCCATGGATTCTCCAGGCAAGAATACTGGAGTGGGTTGCCATGCCCTCCTCCAGGAGGATCTTCCCGACCCAGGGATTGAACATGGGTCTCTTGCATGACAAACAAATTCTTTACCATCTGAGCCACCAGGGAAGCTTACAGGGCTTCGAGCAGAGTCCCCTGTGCCACACAGTAGGTCCTTGTTGATCATTTGTTTTATATATATATGATGGTGTGTATGTGTTAATCCCAAGCTCCTAATTTATCACCCCTTCCCCACTGGTAACCATATTTGTTTTATATGTCTATGAATCTCTTTCTATTTTGTAATTAAGTTCATTTGTATTATTTTTTAAGATTCCACATATAAACGACATCATATGATACTTGTCTTTTACTTCACTTAGTATATTTTCTTATCACTGATAGTGGGTATAGACATTAAATATAATTATGCTAGATACGGTAAGATTTATGAAATTGGCAGTAGGACATCACTGCAAGATACTTACCCACTGTTTAAATGTGATGACTCTAAATGGTTTGATTTTCCATTCTGTGTCCAGTGTTTAATGAACTATTCCTTGATACTTCCATCCTGCGTATTATAAAAGCTGCTATGAGTTGGTGCTACCCGCATGATGCTAAAAGTTACAGAATAATCAAACTGGAAATGTTACAGCAATAACTGACGAGTCCCAGAGTTTAGTGTTTTCAATTGCAACATTGATTTATCTCTGGAAATTTAATTCCTTTCTGTTTCTTTTACTAAAAACAGTCTCTGTCTTTACCTTAACTTATTCTGCTGAACTAAACACATGTAATCATTTAAAAAACTGCAATTTTTAAAATCACATTGTGAATACTTAGCATGCCCTGGTCATAAACAGTATAATTGTGTTTTCAGTGAATAAATTCTTAGCCTAAAATAGAAGCAATTCTTACATGAATTAGGACAGTTTCTCTTGATATTTTGCAAATCCTTAGCCAGCTGTGAACTCAACAACTAAATCATATTAGACTTCACAGAGGAAGCAGTTCATTATGTGCTAATGTATTTTTAGGAGGTTTTTTATGACTCTTTTCAGTTTGGGAAAAAATACAACTTAGACATAGATACCTACATATCATAGATACCTAAATGTTGCATATATGTCTTTTAGATTTTGTTTTGTTTCTAATCATCAGGAACCACTACCTTCGCCAAACCTGTTTTGTCCACCATTATTCCTCACCACCAGCCAAATAATATATTTACTTTTCTGCTCACTGTTTTCTTCCCCTCATTAGAATACAGACTTCATGAAATTGAGGGCTTTGGATCTGTTCAGGGCTAAACGTATTACCTAGAACAGTGCCAGACACAAAGAAGGAGTTTAGCATAAATTTGTTGAATAAAGGAACAAATAAATTCATTTTGTTTTACATTATTTTTCTTTTATTTAACATGTTTTGAACATTTCTTTATGTTATTAAGGAGTAAAATACCTTTTTAAAAAAGAAGCCATGGTCCATTAAAGGAATCAAATATAAATCAAATCCAGTGGAGGTGTTCTTGTAACTCCACATTGGTTAAGCTGAGATTGTCAATGACAGTTTACATTACAGAGTCTATATTCTGACCACCACACCCTTTTTGTAAAAAAATAAAAGGACAGAAGCTTTGCAGTATAATTTATTCTGAAGAATGAAATAACTCCATTTGCAACAACGTGGATGGCCCTAGAGACTGCCACCCTAAGTGAAGCCAGACAAAGGCAGATACCAGTGACGTCACTTGTATTCAGAAGCTTGAAAATGATACTGATGAACTCACTCACAAAACAGAAGTGGACTCACAGACTCAGAAAGTAAAGGTACAGCCCCAAAGGGGAAGTGTGAGGGAGGAGGGATGAGTCGGGAGTCTGGGATGGACAGGTACGCACTACTATGTAAAGCAGGTAACCAGCAAGGACCTGCTGTGTGGCTCAAGGAACTCTGCCCAACATTCAGTAAGAACCTAGACAGGAAAAGGAGCTGTAGGACAGACACACGTCCGTGTGTGGCTGAATCACTCCGCTACATTCTAAGTCAGCTTTAATATAAAATAAAGTTAAATGTAGAAGTCATCAAAATCAAAATTATAGACTCATAAATTCACAAAGATACGACTGCTCAGAAAAGAGCAGCCCTCTTGAGACCAGAGCGCATCCCTCATCCCGCGTAAAGACGAGCCTCTTGGGCAGTTTGCTGCTTGTCGGGACTGCCTTTGAAAAACCTCCAAAGCTGGCGTTCTTTCAGTAAAATAAGAATCCTACGTTGGGTCACGTTTGGTCATTTCTGCCTCTACCCAGCCGTCCTTCCCAGCTCTTTCAGGAGGCTGTTGAATAGCAGCTTCCCTTTGATATACATATTATACACTGCCTCTTAGCTAAGCAAAATTTTGTGCGCATCAGGGCTTGAACCGGGGCAGGACGAGAAAATCCAGCTCTGCCGGCTTTGTGAAGCATCGTGGTGGCTTATGAGCCTGTCTGGCCGCACGTAGTGGCCCCAAACAGCCGTGTTTCCCTCCTGCTTGCTCCCCTGTAGCTCTCCTTTCTTTCCTCTCTGTCCCTTGCCTCTCTCCTCCTCTCCCCCGAGCAGGTCTGGGGGCAGGTGTGGGCCAGTGGTTGGCGCACGGGCTTCCTGCATGGCCTGCTGCCCGCGGCTCTGCGCTTCCGCAGGTCTCTCTCCCTCTTGATCATCCTTACAGTTTCCTTTCTGTACTGATCTCCTTCATATCTTCACGGACAGACATCTGACCGGCAAGTGTGCCTGGGAAAGAAGATACTCTGGGACTGCAGGACCAAAACGTGCTTTGAATAGCCGTCCTTAGTCACACTGGAGCCGTCCATTTCCCCTGCTTTTTTCAGAAGGTTACGGGGATGGTCATCTGGGCAGTCTGGAGTGCGACAGGCCCTACAGAATCGAGTGACCATGGACCACATCTACACTAGGGTTTTTGTGTCCTTTCTCTTGAGTAGTCAAGTGACATGTTTGCTTCGGACGACATCTTGAACAATAGTCTTTGGGTGGAGGGGGAGGTGAGTTTCGGAAGGTATTTTGAGTTCCTAAGATACCATGATCTAAAACTCTGCAGAGCAGTTGTTGGCATCCCCGCTCACTATTCTTTTACTATAGATTCACTTTCACTGAGCTGAGTAAAATTGTAAATTCTGTAGCACAGAGGAGTCGAGGGGCTAGGGAGCCAAGGGTCAAGCAAACTGAATTTGGACATTTTAACTTGAATGTGTATAAAGAGAGATCCAGTTGAAATCTCCCCACCCTCACATCTCTCCCCCAAATCAAATAATTTAAAACTGTATTGATCTTATAAATAATATTGGTGAACAGCATCATATTACCAGTAAAACCAGGATGCAGCTAATGTAACACTTATGACAGTATTTGGGGAGAAATCTCACTGTAGGGAAATGAGTTATATGCTGTCACTAAAATTTTTAACATACTCAAGCTGAGGAATTTTCTTTAAAGGAAATCCAAGAATGACATTGTTTTTTGTCATAACCCAATTTTAAATTAACTGTTTGTTTTGGAATAACTCAGGATTTACAGGGAGATTGGAAAGATAGTACAGAGTCTTTCCAGGTACACTTCACCCAATTTCTCAACTTAAGTTCTTATCTTATTAATTTTTATAATAAGAAAAAGGCTCCATTTTATAAAGAATGGAGCCTAAATAGACATGACTACTAAATAATATGGTTATCCTGGAAGGAATCCTGGAACAGAAAAAGGACATTAGGTAAAAACTAAGGGACTCACAATATACTTGTGGATGGTAGTTAACAACAGTGATGAATCAGCATGACTCATTAATTGTAATAAATGGACTAAACTAATATAAGATGTTAATAATAGACTAAAGTGACTGTTGAGTGTATGAGAACTGTGAACTGTCTTTGCTGTGTTTCTATAAATCTAAAATTTTAAAGTAAAAAGGTTAGTTTCGAAAGTGTCACCTTCCCAAAAAACAAACTCATATACATTCATTCAATGTCTACTGTGCCCTCAGCACTTTTGCTCCGTGTTACAAGTGTCAGTTCTTTGTGGATTCACACAGTACCTCAGAAAGCATCCTTTGAGTCTGTACTGTGTTCCTGACACTGCCGCACCTCCATCAGACGCGGCGCCTGCGCCTAGGGTCTCCAGTCTGCTCAGCGCAGCAGACAGCACAGCCTGGGATAAGACTGCAGTGGGGATGGAAGTCATGGGCTTGGGCAGCCAGGGGCTGGGGGCGGACTGACGTCAAGCGTCCCCAGTACAAAACGGCTAGCTCTGAGACAGAAGCAGTGCGCCAAAACCAAAGGAAGTTTAAACAAATATCTGATGGTTAGAAGGCGATAGCAAAGGTGTACGGTGTTCAAAAGAAGAGTCGTGAGAGCAGTTATAGCCACTGGTGACTCATTACCACTGTCATGAGGACTGCTGGTCCCAGTGGAAATCAAGTCGTTCCATAGAGACTGACGTGAGAAAGGAAAATACTAAGAATGAAACCTGTAGCATAGGCAGAAAACCCTTTGACATAAATCCAGAAATACTTATTTTGATCTGTCTCCTAAAATAAAGGAAATGAAGCAAAAATTTAAAAATGAGACCTAATTAAACTTAAAAACTTCTGCACAGTGATGGAAACCATCAACTAAACAGAAAGACAGCCTACTGAATGGAAAAAGATATCTACAAATGACATGACTCATAAGGGATTACTATCCAAGATATATAAACAGCTAATGTAACTCAGTATGAACAAATAATAATAATTGGATTAAAAATAGGCAGAACTGAGTAGATACCTTGCCAAAGGGGAAAGGCAGATGGCCAACAGGCAAATGAACCAAATGCTCAACATCACTGGTTATCAGGGAAATACAAATCAAAACCACAATAAGGTATCACCTCCCACCTGTTAGAATGGCCATCATCAAAAAGTCTACAAAAAGCAAAACTTGTCGAGGATGTGGAAAAAAGGGAACCCTCGTACACTGTTGGTGGGAACGTTAATTGGTGCAGGCATTGTGGGAAAAAAGCATGGAGGCTTCTCAAAACACTGAAAATAGAACTGTGACATGTACCAGCAATTCCACTCCTGGAGGAAAAAAAAAAAAACAGACCAAAACAAACACTAATTTGAAAAAAAGAAAAGATACATACATCCCAGTGTTCATAGCAGCATTGTTTATAATAGCCAAGATACGGAAGCAACCCAAGTGTCCCAGCACCAATGAATGGATAAGGAAGATGTGGTACATATATAGTGGAATATTCAGTTCAGTTCAGTTGCTCAGTTGTGTCCAACTCTTTGCGACCCCATGAATCGCAGCACGCCAGGCCTCCCCGTCCATCAGCAACTCCTGGAGTCTACACAAACCCATGTTAATAGAGTCGGTGATGCCATCCAGCCATCTCATCCTCTGTCGTCCCCTTCTCCTCCTGGCCCCAATCCTTCCCAGCATCAGGGTCTTTTTCAATGAGTCAACTCTTCGAATGAGGTGGCCAAAGTATTGGAGTTTCAGCTTCAACATTAGTCCTTCCAATGAATACCCAGGACTAATCTCCTTTAGGATGGACTGGTTGGATCTCCTTGCAGTCCAAGGGACTCTCGAGAGTCTTCTCCAACACCACAGTTCAAAAGCATCAATTCTTCGGCACTCAGCTTTCTTTATAGTCCAGCTCTCACATCCATACATGAGCACTGGAAAATCCATAGCCTTCACTAGGCGGACCTTTGTTGGCAAAGTAATGTCTCTGCTTTTCAATATGCTGTCTAGGTTGGTCATAACTTTCCTTCCAAGGAGTAAGCGTCTTTTAATTTCATGGCTGCAGTCACCATCTGCAGTGGTTTTGGAGCCCCAAACATTAAAGTCTGACACTGTTTCCACTGTTTCCCCATCTATTTGCCATGAAGTGATGGGACCAGATGCCATGATCTTAGTTTTCACTCTCCTCTTTCACTTTCATCAAGAGGCTCTTTAGTTCCTCTTCACTTTCTGCCATAAGGGTGGTGTCGTCTGCATATCTGAGGTCATTAATATTTCTCCCAGCAATCTTGATTGCAGCTTGTGCTTCCTCCAGCTCAGCGTTTCTCATGATGTACTCTGCATACAGTTAAATAAGCAGGGTGACAATATACAGCCTTGACGTACTCCTTTCCCGATTTGGAACCAGTCTGTTGTTCCCTGTCCAGTTCTAACTGTTGCTTCCTGGTCTTCCTGACCAGACCAGGTCAGGTGGTCTGGTACTCCCATCTCTTTCAGAATTTTCCACAGTTTATTGTGGTTACTTGTGGGGGTGGGAGAGTGGGAGGAGTAAGACAGGCTCAAGAATATTAAGGTACAACACGGGGAACACAGCCAGTATTTTATAATAACTAAATGGACTGTAGCCTCTAGAGCTGTATAAAAAATTAAAAACAAGGGAACATTATAAGCTGCAAGAGCAAAAGTAGTGCTTGTGTCCCCCTGGATGAGAGGCTGACCTTGACTAAAGGTGCATGTCCGGGCCTGCTCTCACTCCGTCGTCCTTTTACCTACTACATGCAGGGGATCATCTTTAAGTTAGAGGTACACAAAATTAGAGAAGATTCAAAGAACCAAAAGAGGCATAAAAATGGAAACTAAATGCCATTGTAAAAGCCACGAAATTGCTTAGCACCAAAGAAAAGATTGTATCTTCCTAATCTTCCGGTGATGGAAAGGTCATTATCAAAAGGGCAGCGGTAGGGTCTCTTGTTTGCCTAATGATTTCTGCTCTAATTTTTATTTCTCTTCTGTCAGTTTTAATAGTTTTCATCTTCATTATATTATTTTTGGCCACTCTGGGTCTTTGGTGCGGTCGGTGAGGGCCACTCTTCCCTGCAGGGCGCCGGCTTCTCTGGCTCTGAGTGGAGGCTCCCGGCACGCAGGCTTCAGCAGCGGCAGCGCAGGCTCCATAGTTGCAGCGCGCAGGCGCAGCCCAGAGGCTCTTCCCAGCCCGGGGATCGAACCTGTGTCCCTGCATTGGCAGGCAGATTCTTATCCACTGCACCACCAGGAAGGTCCAGGATGGTCTTTTAAATAGAGGTAGAGCAAAAACCCTTAAATTTTAGCAAAATTAAGCTGAAGGGAAAACTTTCTAGTTTAAAAAAAAAATTAAACGATAACTTTAAAGTCAGTAATAGAAGGAAACTGTCCTCTCTGACTTAAGCAGATGTCCCGCCCTTTGTTGGAAGGCTACAGACAGGTCACCGTTTCCAGCTATTCGGGTAAATAGGGTGCTGTGGTTTGAATATGATGCTAGAGACTCACAACATTTTAGCGAGTCTATGGAATGTCAGTGACTGTTTTGTGATCCTAACTTATAAATATGACAGTAGATTTGGACTTGGGTTCCCAAAGGGAAATTAAATCCATCAAAAGCGAAGAAGAATCCCAGCTGGAAGAAGCAGCACTTGACAGATTCAAATAAGACAGGGTTTTCCTGGAATACATTCTGTTCTGAACCTTTGTTTCAGCTTTAACATTTCTATTTCTTTAAATGCTATTCCAGCCAGTCCACCTGCATCAAACAAATAATAGCTTTTCATAAGTAGTAACAGGCTTTTTATTTTTCTGTACATAGATAATAGGAGCGGCCCATCTTTAGGAACAACGTTTATTCTCTGGACTCCGACTCCTCTTACTTTTTTTTTCATGGGAATTAATTACTGGGTGCTTTCAGAGCTTTGCTTTTATACACTACATATATTGTAGGCACACTATGTCCTTAGCATTTGCTTCCATTTATAAAGAATACAATTAGCCTTTTTAATGTTTAGTTCAGTCACAATTAAAGCCCCCCTAATGGCTAGGGATTGGTCTTTCCAAGGCTGAGAAGGTGTTTTTAATTATTCATTCCTCGGTTTGTTTCTTACAGCAGCCTCAGCTGTGCTTTATTATTCAAAGGTTAATGCAGACTGCGAAGTGGGTAAATTAAATTGGCTGCGGCCCTCAGCGTTAGCGGACCCTGGAAGATGGCGATGGGCAGTGAAAGTTACTTCTGCCACAGCAGCACTGCCAAAAGCAGAACCCCGAAACCACTCAGTGGTAGCCCACATTGACGGGAACTATTAAGGGATCCTGCAAATTGGTGGTCCTTAAGTAGGACATCTTCAGTAAAATCTGTGTTTTTTTTGCTTACAAAGAGAGAAGGCAGTGGCCAAAACCCGAAAGGTAACCATAGCTTCTGGTGAAAATGGATGTAGATGCCATGACTAATGAACTTTGTATAAGAGTAAATCAGCAAGGAGGGAAACATGGTGTAGATGATCTTATTTGCAAGACAGAAATAGAGACACGGGGTAGAGAACAAACATATGGACCCAAGCGGGGAAGGAGGGTGGGGCGAATTGGGAGGTCGGGTTGGCATCTACACACCACTGATACTACGCATGAAACAGGTGAACTAGTGGGGCCTGGGGTGGCGCACAGGGAGCTCTCCTCAGTGCTCCGATGACCTGTGTGGGGAGGAGACCACAAGGGAGGGCTACACGTGTCCGCACAGCTGACTCACCTTGCTGCACGGCAGAAACGGACCCGGCATTGTAGAGCAACCACGCGCCGATGAGAATCCACTTTAAAAAAGAGTGAATCAGCAGGCTCAGTGCGGGGAGTCACTTCTGTGAATGTCTTACAAGGGCTGACGGCAGACTCTCCAGTGAAAATGAGGGCATCCTGGGCTGACCTTACACAGCTCAGCAGCACGGACATGTCGTGACCGGAGCCCGGAGCCAAGCAGGGAGCAGAGTGTCTCCAGAGCTTCTCATTTGCTTCCCTTTGAAGAATGTGTGTTCTTTTCAGCTACGGAATGAGAATTTGGTAGACTCCTAAGGGTGCCTGGTGGGCCGTCGGGGCTCACGTGACGTAGGGCCGAGGCTCTGTGAGCACTCCGGGCCTGGAGGAGCAGCTGCTGAGTCTTCTGTTGCTGTAGGGTCTCCTCCACCAGGCTGTCGCGTGTGGCTGGCCACGTGAACTCACTGAGTCAGTCTGTAAGGGAAGTCGCTCAGTCGGGTCTGACTCTTTGCAGCCCCATGGACTGCAGCTCACCAGGCTCCTCTGTCCATGGGATTCTCCGGCAGGAATACTGGAGTGGGTGGCCAGGCCCTCCTCTAGGGCGTCTTCCGGACCCAAGGATCGAATCCACATCTCTTACATCCCCTGCCTTGGCAGGCAGATTCTGAACCACTTCACCACCTGGGAAGCCCACATGTGGCGTTTCTCTGGTTGAATCTCCAGAGGGGGCAGAGAGATTAGCGATGGAAGCCTGCAGCTCCCAGGTCCCAGGTGCTGCCGCAGCCCTGGCCTCAGCCCAGCCCCTGCTGTCCCCCCCACAGGGAGCCCACTTTCCCCTCCCTGGTTTCTTCTCCCTTCCTTCCTTCCACTTGTTAGGTCTCGTGCCTGTGGAAATCGACTTTATCTTTCACACAGTACATGGCAGAGGCAGAATTCAGACCTGCCTGTGTCCCTCTGAAGCTGTCTCCTGTACCACTGTGCTGTCTTAATAGCCTTAATAGTGTGTATTATTTTGCAACAAACACTTCTTAAGTCTCTGTGTGTGCAGGTTATGTTTGCCATTTGTCCTTTTTTTTTTTAATTTTTAAATTTATTTTTGGCTGTGCTGGGACTTTGCCGCCGCACCCAGGGTTTCTCTAGTTGCAGTGAGTGGGGGATCTGCTCTAGCTGCGACGCTCAAGTTCAGTGTCTCGCTGCGAGCCTTCTCTCCCTGCGGAGCACAGGCTCTAGCGTGCGCAGGCCTCGGCGGCTGCAGCTCCGGGCTGCAAGCCACAGTCCGTAGTTGGGGCGCACAGGCATAGTTGCTCCACGGCACGTGGGATTTTCCCAGCCCAGGGATCAAGCCCGTGTCTCCTGCGCTGGCCGGCAGATTCCTCACCACAGAGCCACCAGGGAAGCCTGCCATCAGCGTTTTGGTTGGTTTGTTTCCTCTCCTCTGGGCTGACCCTGCCTGGGCTAACTCCAGGCAGCGGGTGAAGAACGTGGTGCCAGTGGGCCTTAGAGCACACAGCGCGTCAGGGATACAAAGGGAAGCAGGCAGGTTGCAGGACCTCACAGCCAGTTTACTTTTTGGAGTAAATCAGGCAGCTCCATGAAGCAATTGTTGCTCACCATTCTCCTATGGAAGAAACAAAGGTGGTCTCAGCCAGTGAGACGTGCGTCCAGTGTATAGGAGGTATCTAAAACGAAACGCCTGGATGGTAACTCTGTATACAAAGAAACACATAAATCTTAGCTCCCCTGAGAATCACTAACTGTCCTCAAGTTCTGCCCTGTCTTAAAGTTCAAATAGAATTTTTACTTTGATATCATGTAAATGTCAGAAAGTCATAAAGCTGCCTTTGAAATGATACCAGGGAATCTTACATTCTGTTGCCTTCAGTGGTAACATTTTGGAGAACTGGAACGTTTTGACAAGGACTTGGCTCCCTGAAAACTGCGCCCGGGCAGCAGGGGCTTGCCTGCTTGTCACAGGCGAGTTTAACTGCAGATAAGATCGGGAGACATTAGAGCTCTCCAGCCTTCCTGTCTGACTCTGGGGGGTGGGGTGGAGATCTTACGTAATAAAGACGCACAACCTGCCTCATGGGCTAGCTCCTAAATTGTTCTCACAGTGCAGATAAGACAGGCTAATTCTGGAGGCCTGGGGACCTCGAGAGCTTTCATTTCTCACACAGACGAGAGAAAATGCATAGGAATTGGGGGGTGGGGACAAAAGCAGGGTGGCAAGAAATGGTAGGTCCCCTAAAGAAATGAAGAGTCCCCAAGGATCACTATTTCTTTGAAAAATTTAAAAAGAGAGAGAGAATGTGGTAGCTGAAATAAAAATGGCCGTTTACCAGACCCCTGGGTCTACCCTGAAACCCGCCCAGGATGCAAAGTACAAGAAAGGCCAGGGCTTGCCTGGTGACCCAGTGGTTGAGAGTCACCTCAGAGTGCAGGGGACGCCGGTTCCATCCCTGCTCCAGGAAGACCCCTCACGCTGTGGGGCAGCCGAGCGCCTGCACCACAGTGCTGCGCCCACGGGCTGCAGCCCTTGACGCCAGAGCCTCCAGAGCCGGCGCTCCACAGCAGGAGCGCCCCGCCGCAGCCCGGAAATACCAACAGAAATCAGCTTTTAAAGAAGAAAGAGAAAGACCCAGATGCCGGTCTTGCTCACTGGTCTCCTGCCTTGGGCAGGGCAGCTCACAGGCACAGTGACCACGCGGCCTTTCCGGGCATGCCCGGTGCCTGGCACCGTGGTGGCTGGGCGGTAAGGGCTCTCGATGGGTCAGAGGCTCCGGGCTCTTCTCCAGGTATGGGCTGGGGTGAAGCACTCCGCTCTGCTTTCCCTTCATTTTATCACTCTTAAAATGAAGGCTTCGAAACTGAAGTGGTCCCCAGTGGGAGAAGAGCTTTTTCATTTTTCAAATTATTTCCTTCCCGTGCCCCACCCCCTTAGCGATGCTAAGAATCGCTGCTGCAATGGGTCATTTCTTCTGCAAGGAGAGAGTACATCAAAAAAGACTCAAAAAGATTGAGACTCACTCATCACCCTATTGCTAGCGTCCCCTCAGCTCATGTAGGATTAAAAATCTATAATTCAGTATTTTAAGTAATGCTGATTGGTGTTATGCCTAATTGTCTCAGTCGGTGGAATTCCAGTCCCATTCTAGTGCTCGCTTGCTTCTGTGTGATGAAAAAGTTGAACTATTGATAGATGGTTTCCAAAGTCTTTGTGGTTCTAACTTTATTTCTAACAACCTGCATATATAAAATAAGATGTGTTTCTTTTTGACTCTGTAACATATCTTTGTGCTTACAAATGAATGTGTCCTATGGAAATTAGCTTTGAGTGGAAAGCAAGAATATAGGGAGAATGCACAGTTTTTTCTCTGAGCCCTTCCTTCCTGCTCCCCAGTTTCTCTGCTTTTACCTGTTATTTCATCATTACGCATCTTAAAATTACGTCTGTTACAAAGTTGTGCATGCAGTGTAACAGATCACATATTAGGAGAAATAAACCACACGCCACTCCTGAAAGACTGCGCCTTCTTCGGTAACGTCTAGGAGGTTCGTTTTTGACTTAGCATACTATCTTGCTAGCTCCTGCGTGCCCTGGGAAAAGGAAGTGCTGTGCTTCTCAAGCAGTAATTATTTTCAGAGTTAACAAAAGATCCAAGGTAGATGATAGTAGTGACTTCTAAGATTTGGTAAAAAGATAAGCTAGAGATGCTGTCCTAGTGGCTCAGTGGTAAAGAATCTGCCTGCCAACGTAGGAGTTGTTGTTTTGTCGCTCAGTTGTGTCCGACTCTGCGACCCCATGGACACAGCACACCAGGCCTCCCTGTCGGTCACCACTCCCTGGAGCTGGCTCACACTCATGTCCATTGAATCAGTGATGCCACACAAGCATCTCATCCTCTGTCGCCCCCTTCTCCTCCTGCCTTCAGTCTTTCCGAGATCAGGGTCTTTTCTAATGAGTTGCCTTTTAGCATCTCATGGTCAAGTATTCAAGTTTCATCTTCAGCATCCATCCTTCCAATGAATATTCAGGGTTGATTTCCATTAGGATTGATTGGTTTGATCTCCTTGCAGTTCAAGGGACTCTCAAGAGTCTTCTCCAACACCACAGTTCAAAGGCATCAATGCAGGAAACGTGGTTTCAATCGCTAGGTTGGGAATATCCCCTGGAGAAGGAAAGGGCAACCCGGTCAAGCATTCTTGCCTGGGAAATCCCATCAACAGAGGAGCCTGGCAGGCTTCCAGTCCATGGAGTCACCAACTAAACTACAACAACTGCAGTCAAATGAATTTTTTCTCATGTTTGCATCCCAGTCTGAAAGGTCTGATTGAGGATAAAGATCCTTCCCATTTATTAAAACACTCGTTCACAAAAAGTAACAATTCATTTTCTAGGGTTACTTTGAGGATAAGCCCCAGACTCTTGTGAGCTGGCAAGAAACTGAAATAGTAATGGGAGGAAACCGTCCAACTCTGCTTGGAGGTTAGAATACACAGTGGACCTTTTTTTCATTGTCTTTCCTTTTAGGAGTTCACCCTTTTGCCTGATTCCTTTTTTTTAATTTCTTGTTTTATGTATGAGTATAGTGACTCACAGTGTTGTGTTAGGTTCACGTGTGCAGCAAAGTGATTTGGTTACATATATTCAGTACTGCTACATTCTGACTTCCTAAGAAGTTATGGTGGGTGTTGATGATACTGGTCTTGTAGGAAAAGTAATGAAGAGACACGGGGACCCTCGGGAGTGTGAGAGACACTCTCTGCCGGGCCTCTCAAGAGCTACCATCCTGGCTTATTTTCCCAGCACCCTCTCTGGGATCAGGGATGTCCCTTCACCATGAGAGCGAATTCTTCTTTCCTCTCATCTGATAATGTTGTTTCTTAGCTCTTCTTCTTTCCCCAGTATCAAAGGCCCCATAAATAACTTTTTATGATGCCATGTTTGCACAGAACGTTACCCCTGCCATTAGGGGTAAAGATGCCTTGGAGGAGAAGGCAGTTAAGACCTAAAAGACAAATAGGATGGTCAGGCCTGCAGAGCATCTTCTCCAAAAGCTCCCAAAGAGCCCAGACCCCATGGAGTTTCTGCGAGTGGTTCCAGTATGGTTGGAGGACGGAGTTGGAGGAGAGGGGAGCTCAGAGAATGTGGTCGGAGGAGTCAGCTGGAGCCAGGGCTTCATGGAAGACTTCGCGTGTGCCCGAGGAATTGGGGCTTGTCCTCAGAAGTATTGAGAAGCCAGAGAAACAGGGAAAGGCGATCCCATTTAAAAGGTTTTCTGGAGATTGTCCATTCTTCCCTTTAGTGGAAGGATGGAAGGAAAGCAAGACTGGAGGCAGGGGAGTCACAGAGGATGCTGCTGCCACCATGAAAGTGACAGAGGATACAGCCAGGAGACAGCAGAAAGATACTAGGAAGTAGGACTCAACAGGCCCTTCCGGACCCAGGGGCGAAGGGAGAAGCCAGGCCTCCCTGTCCATCACCAGCTCCTGGAGCCTGCTCAAACTCATGTCCATTGAGTTGGTGATGACCTCCAACATCTCATCCTCTGTCGTCCCCTTCTCCTCCTGCCCCCAATCCTTCCCAGCATCAGGGTCTTTTAAAATGAGTCAGGTCTTTGCATCAGGTGGCCAAAGTTTTAGAGTTTCAGCTTCAGCATCAGTCCTTCCAATGAATCTTCAGGACCGATTTCCTTTAGGATGGACTGGTTGGATCTCCTTGCAGTCCAAGGGACTCTCAAGATAGCAAAAAGTAATACATTGTAAATCAACTACACAATAAAATAAAGCTTGGTCCAGGTTGACTCTCAGGTTAAAGATCCCACCAGTGTTTGGCAGGTCGATTATCAAAGGCAGACGATGAGACCACCATGGGGGCGGTGAGAAAACAAGGTGATGGAGGGTAGGGCCGCAAAGGAGGCAGATTGAGGAAGAGGAAGATGACCACCATTGTTTGTACATGGCCTCAGAAGCCTGTTTTCTAGTCCTAGGGTCTTGAGACCTTTGTTAGAAAACCACCAGGCAATTAACCTTTGGAGTGGGTTGGTGCGCTTCTGCACCACCCCCAGGGGGCACTGCGACCACAGTAGCAGGCCCACATTTGGAGGCTGACTGTTGGGGCCCTTCTCAGCCCATTCCCAAGTCCTGTGAGTGCAGTGCCACTCATTTCTTTCTTTTTTTTTATTGGTTTTGCCATACAGTGACATGATATCGCCATGGGTGTACACATGCTCCCCCTCCAGAACCCCCCTCCCTCCTCCCTCCTGATTCCCTCCCCCTGGGTCATCCCAGTGCACCAGCCCCGAGCAACAATCCTGGGCTGCCGATTGATTTCACATATGATACTTAACATGTTTCAATGCCATTCTCCCAAATCATCCCACCCCTGCCCTCATCCAGAGTCCACGAGTCTGTTCTATACGTCTGCGTTCCTTTTGCTGTCTCGCATGCTGGGTTCTCGTTACCGTCTTTCTAACAGTGCTACTAATTTCACATTTCAGGTTGGTGCTGTAATGGCCCCATTTTACAGATGAGAAAACTAAGACATAGAGAGAGGGCATATTTGCCCAGGGTCAAGTAGATGTTCGGGCTTCCCCAATGGCTCAGCGACTAAAGAATCCACCCATAATGCATAGGACACAGGAGACGTGGGTTCTATCCCTGGGTTGGGAAGATCCCCTGGAGAAGGAAATGGCAACTCAGTCCAGTATTCTTGCCTGGAGAATCCCATGGACAGAGGAGCCTGGCGGGCTGCCGTCCACGGGGTTGCAGAGTCGGCCGTGACTGAGCACGCACAGGTGCTCATGTAGTGGTGGGGCTGAGATGCAGACAGACGGACCGTCTGGCCCGGAGCCTGCCCACCAGCATCCGCGCTGCCCCGTACTGCAGGAGTCCTCCGGCCACCAGCCTCTGTCTGACCAGTTTACGGAAGAAGGGATCGTTAAAAGCATAAGACACTCTGCAACATCTGAGTCTCGCTTTTCTGATCCAGCCAAAGTGTATAGAAGCCCGTTCTTCCACTCTGTATAGATCCTGACATGGTGAACGCATCCCAGCCGTTGTGGGTCTGCACTGTGCGTGTGTGTGACCACTAGCCACGTGGACCTATTTGGATTTAAATTCAGTGAAACTAAGTGAGGTTTCGGATCCACTTCCTCGTTCTCGCTGGCCTCGTTTCGAGGGCCAAATGGCCACATGTAGCTGATGGCTACGACACCGGCTCAGGATGAAAACTTGATCACTCCCACCATCACAGGAAGTGGACTCAAGGCAGCTCTGTTGAACAGAAATGTAATATGAAGCACGTGTGTAATTTAAAATTTTCTAGTAGCCACATTTAAAAAAGTAAAACAGGTAGGTGAGTTTAATTTTAACGTATCTTTGCCTAATATACTCCAAATACTGTTTCAGCATGTAATGAGTAATAAGTAATGATGTATTTCAGTTTCTTTTGTATTGTCATCAAAGTTTGGTATTTATTTTCACAACACATCTTGGTTTCTCTTGGTATTCTAAAAACTTTTTTGTACTGTAAATTCTTTTTTCCTTTAATTTTATTGAGGTATAGCTGATTTACAATATTATATAAGTTTCAGGTATACAACATAGTGATTCACAATTTATAAAGGATATCCTCTACTTATAGTTATTATAAAATATTGGCTATATTTCCTGCACTGTACAATATATTCTTTTTAGTTTTTTTTTTCATTTTAAATACAATTTTTAAAGGTTACTTTCCATTCACAGTTGTTACAATATTACAAGACATTGGCTTCTGCTCCCCATGTTGTACTATAACCCTTGAGCCTGTCTGACACCAAATAATTTGTACCTCCCACTCCCCCACCCCCGTATTGCCCCCTGACCTCTGGTGTAGCTTGTCCTCTATATCTGTGAGTCTGCTTCTGTCTTGTGATATTAACCAGTTTGTAGTGTTTTTCTAGATCCCACATACGTGTGAGATGCACAGCAGTTCTCTCCCCCCCCCACTTAACCAGCTCAGCGTGGCGCCCTCCCAGCCCCTCCACGCTGCTGCAAAGGCAGCGCTCCTCCCCTTTGTACGGCTGAGCGCCTCTCCATTGTGCGCGCCACTCTCCTTGATCCTTTCATCTGTCGCCGGACCGTTAGGTTGCTCCCATTATCTTGGCGACTGTAAATACTGATACTGTGGATACTGGGGTGCATGTGTCCTTTTGAACTAGTGTTTTTGTTTCCTTCGGCCATATACCCAGGAGTAGACTTGCCGGATGGAAGGGTGGTCCTGGTGTCTGAGGAGCCTCCACGCACTGCCTTTCCGCGGCGGCGGTCCTGAACACGGCAGTGGACAGCTGCTCCCTTTCCTCTGCTCGGTCACATGCGCTGTCCCTCGGATGATGGCCATCCTGGCAGGGCGGGACGCTCTCTCGTCACGCCTGTCACTGGCGCTTCCTGGTCAGGGGTGTCGAGCATCTTCTCGTGACAGTACGTCTTGGCCTGACCCAGCCGCATGTCAAGCCCTCGATGGCTGCACGGCCACCGACAGCGATCCAGACGCTCCCGCCGGGGTTTCTCCACCGGGACGCGTGACAGTGCTTGGGGGCCCGAGGCTGCGCAGTCCTCGGGCCTCTGCCGTAAGCTCGGGGGTAGTGCCGGTGGACCGCCTCCAGACGCTGGAGGTGCGGACCGCTAAGCCTCAACCTGTGTGTGAAGGAGACAGTGTCAGTGACGACCGCACTAAAACGCCAGGCTCAAGCTCTCGATTCGTCCTTTTTCCTCCCCAGCATTTCTTCTTGGGGTTCACGTACGCACGTTACGCAAGACAGACGATCAACAAAGGCCCACTGTATGGCGCAGTGAGCTCGACTCAGTCTTCTGTGACAACCTAGGTAGGGAAAGAATGCGGAAAGCAGTGAAGATGTGCACGCCTGTGACTGACTCACCTTTGTGAACCGACTCGACTGCAGTGAATCTTTGAAAATATAAAGAGTGAAAATAAAGCTGCAGTCTGATTTTCAGGTAGTTTGTCACTGCTAGCATTTTCTCAGAAAGGCACATTTCGGCAGCAGGAACCAAACCAGAGTGATATTGCTTAACCTGCTGTTAATGACTTCAAAGAAGCAGTAAAATTTGGAGTTCTGACGGAGAGCCAGATAAAACTTGAAACAGGCATAGGAATATACGTTATCTACAGACACTGTCCACTTTCTGAAGTACCTCCTGCCCTCTGCTTTCGAGTTCCTTCTTTGGAGGCACTATTTGGTGAGTCCTTAATTAGCTAACATTATATAACCGACTGTGATGACCACTCTTGGAAAATCATCTTCAAGTGTCTCCAAGGGACTCGTAGAGTGCGCCCTCGGACTCGGGAACTCTGTCTGTGCTCCTTGTTTCCTAGCTGTGTGCGCTCCTCTTGGGATTTTTTTAATTAAATTTCTTCACTTACCCTGAAGTAGTGTTGTAACTACAAACCTATAATTTACTTGACTTTTAAGTCCTTCCTTCTAATAAACTCATCTGTTTGAGCTGGGTCTAAGAAAGTGTTAGTTGCTCAGTCTTGCTAGACTCTTTGCGACCCCATGGACTGTAGCCCACCAGGCGCCTCTGTCCGTAGGATTCTCCAGGCAAGAAGACTGGAGTGGGTGTCCATTCCCTTCTCCAGGGAATCTTCCCAACCCAGGGATCGAAGCCTTGTCTCTTGCATTGCAGACAGATTCTTTATAGTCTGAGCCACCTGGGAAGCCCATATTTTTTAAATTAAATTTCTTCATCTCCCTTGAAGTAATGTTGTCACTACAAACCTATAATTTACTCTACTTTTAAGCCCTTCCTTCTAATAAACTTATCTGTTCATTTTAGGTCTAATTATAGCTCGGGACATAACTGTGTGTATTATTTATCTGAATGAGTGAGCTTGTCTGGCAACAAGATGCTGACGTTGGCAAAGTTTCACTGTCATCTAACCTGAATATTCTGTCTGCGCCTCACTGTTCACTTCAGGAGAGGAGGCCAGTGGTCAAATGGGGCGGGAACGCTGGCCCCTAGTCCTTTGAATTTTATTTCAGTACTTGGCAGTGAATTTGGCTAACTGTGATTTTATTTTTTGTATTTAAATAAGAGAAATAAAAGCCTCAAAGTAAAGTTAAACTCTCCTTCAGATACGCTTCCTCCCATCACCCCCTCCAACTCTCCTACATCCCTTGCACAGCTGCCGTCTTGAATTTAGGTTTGTTTTTCCAGTTCATTTCTTGAAAGACACTGACACAGAAATGTATCCACAAACGACACAAAATATCGTGGTATGTCTCTAGCTCCCAGAGTAGGACCACACAGTATGAGCAGCTCCTACTGCTCTTACGTGGCAGCGTGGTTGGCTTTTTCTGTAAACTTAGTATGAAAGATTGATACAGATCCAAGAATACGTAACGTCTAATACCTAAGGAACTTATGGAACCCAGTAATAAAGCAGACAGCTCCTGAATCCATCACGCATCCCGAGGAGCAGAGCATTACCAGAACCGCCGAAGCTCCTCCTGCGTTCTGCTTTTCCACCCTCTAGTTCTACCAGGAAACACCTCTCTGGAACTTTTGGTGTCCCTCCCCAGTTTCCTTTCTTGTTTGTTTTTATACTTGGTAGAATAGTATTATATGTGCATATTCCTTTTATACTTGCTTTTTGTATTCATTAGGATATTCTTAAGATTTCTCAGTGTTCGTTTATGTATTTTCATTGCTGTGTAGTATTCCGCTGGGTGAACTTACATGTTTCTCTATCAGTGGACATTTGTGTCTCTGCATGACTTTGCTGTTTCACAGCTTACCTCAGTCAGTATGTTCTGGACACGAGAATCCCGTCCATTTTATACGATCCCAGTTCACGGTTTGCCTTGTCACTCTGTTTAGTCAAGCTGTAAAGCTTCTGACTTTTGCATTTAAGTGCTTAATTCTTCTACAACAGAGGTTTATATGTTTGCATGCCAAGTCGTTTGAGTCGTGTGTGACTCTTTGCGACCTCTTAGACTGCAGCCCACCAGGCTCCTCTGTCCATAGGATTCTCCAGGTAATAACACTGGAGTGGGTTGTCATGCCCTCCTCCAGGGGGTCTTCCCGACCCAGCGATCGAAACCACGTCTCTTTAAGTCTCCTGCATTTGCAGGCAGGTTCTTTACCATCAGTGCCACCTGGTTGAGGCAGAAATTCAGTTTCTCTGTTGTCCAAAGACAAAACTGTTTTTTCAGCCCCATCAGTTCCAACATATATCAGATTTTCATTTGTGTGTAGAAAAGTTTGAGGAGCTTCATTGAGGTCCCAAAAGCATTCTAGAATCAATGTGTCAAGTTTTGTTTTTTAAAAATCTGTTGGACTTTTGACTAGAATTACATTGAATCAAGGAAAAATTGACATCCCCAGGGTCCTAGGTCTTCTTACCTATAAACTTGATGTCTTCATTTATTTAATTTCCTTGAGTGTATTTCAATATGTGTTAATAGTTTTCTCCATAAAAATCTTACATATTTTTCCTGAACTCTATCCATAGGTTCCTTGTATTTTTAGTACTATGGTAAAAAGTATTTTAAAATGCATTTTCTAATTTTTTTGGTGTGTTGAAATGCAGTTGATTTTTGTCTACTGATCTTATATCCTGCTACTACGGTAAACTTTTATTAAATTTAATAAATCGTACATAGATTTGGGTAGCTTCCTTCTGTGTACATAAATACCATAAATGCCAGCCATTTTATTTCTTCCATCCCAGTCCATAAATATTTTGTTTTTCAACTTACGTCTTTCATGCCTTGATGGATATGAGCTCTAGTGTAGTAATGATTAGAAATGGATTTAGTGGGCATCTTTGTCATGAGCCTCAATTTTTAAAGCGTGTGCATTTAATATTTCACCATTGAATATACAGATGCTATGAGGTTTTTGGTATCTGCTTTTTATCAAGTTAAAGAAGTTTCTTACTATTCTGATTTTGCTAGGAGTTTTTTCACGAATAGCTATCATTAAAATGTACTGAGTGCTTTTTTCTGCACCTATTTTGATTGTCATGTTTTCTACTTTAATGTGTTGTGAGTAAATCACATTAGTAATCTGCTGTTATTAAACTGTCCTTGCATTCCCAGAATAACCCCAAGTCGATCCGATGCAGGCTCTTTTGGCGTTGTTTCACCCGTCACCACACAAAACTACCCTGTGACCGCTGACGGTGTTTCCCACTCCGCACGTTTCGTGGCCGTGACCCGTTTACCTGTCACTGCAGGTCTGCCCGCCTAATCACCACCCGTCTCTCTCACCTGCCTGCCCTTCCTCTGTCCGGCAGCCACCTGTCTGTCCTCTGCATCTGCGAGTCTGTCCTGTGTCCACCTGTCTGTCCTCTGCATCTGCGAGTCTGTCCTGTGTCCGCCTATCTGTCCTCTGCATCTGCGAGTCTGTCCTCTGTCCGCCTGTCTGTCCTCTGCATCTGCGAGTCTGTCCTGTGTCCGCCTGTCTGTTCTCTGCATCTGCGAGTCTGTCCTCTTTCCGCCTGTCTGTCCTCTGCATCCGCGAGTCTGTCCTGTGTCCACCTGTCTGTCCTCTGCATCTGCAAGTCTGTCCTCTGTCCGCCTGTCTGTGCTCTGCATCTACGAGTCTGTACTCTTTCCACCTGTCTGTCTTCTGCATCTGCGAGTCTGTCCTCTTTCCACCTGTCTGTCCTCTGCATCTGCGAGTCTGTCCTCTTTCCACCTGTCTGTCCTCTGCATCCGCGAGTCTGTCCTCTTTCCGCCTGTCTGTCCTCTGCATCCGCGAGTCTGTCCTCTTTCTGCCTGTCTGTCCTCTGCATCTGCGAGTCTGTCCTCTGTCCACCTGTCTGTCCTCTGCATCTGCGAGTCTGTCCTCTGTCCGCCTGTCTGTCCTCTGCATCTGCGAGTCTGTCCTCTGTCCACCTGTCTGTCCTCTGCATCTGCGAGTCTGTCCTCTTTCCGCCTGTCTGTCCTCTGCATCCGCGAGTCTGTCCTCTTTCCGCCTGTCTGTCCTCTGCATCTGCGAGTCTGTCCTCTTTCCATACTTGTGCTCTTCTGCTTTGTTTCCAAGAGCCCACATGTCAGTGAGACCCTGTGGCGTCTGTCCTTCCGTGTCTGACTTGTTTCCCTCAGCGTCGTGCCCTCGAGGGCATCCTGCTGTCCCAACTGGCGAGATTGCCGTCTTTATGGTTCAGTAATACAATATATATACATATATAGAGATTGACACATATATATACACACACAAACTACATCTTCTATATTTAATACGTAAATTTGTTTTTATATAATATATAATAGTATTATATATGTGCTGTGTACTAAGTCACTTCAGTCATGTCCAACTGTTTGTGACCCCATGGACTGTACCCTGCCAGGCTCCTCTGTCCATGGGGTTCTCCAGGCAAGAACACTGGAGTGGGGTGCCATGCCTTCTTCCAGGAGATCTTCCTGACCTGGGGCTTGAACCTGCATCTCTTATGTCTCGTGCATTGCAGGCAGGTTCTTTACCACTTGTGCCACCTAGGAAGCCCCATATATTGTTATTTATATATATGCACATCTTCTGGGTATGTATCCAAAGAAATGAAAGCAGTAATTTGGAAAGAACCTGCACGCCAGTGCTCACTGCAGCGTTGCTCACAATGGCCACGCCCGCTGGTGGCTGTCCTCTTGCTCATTGCCACTCTGACGGGCGTGAGATGACGCCTCGCCGTGGCTCTGACTTGCATTTTGTGGTTAGTGACTTGAGCGTCGTGTCATGTGCTTGTTGGCCATGGTTTGTCTTCTTTGGAGAAATGTCTATTTAGCTCCCCTGCCCACCTTTTAATAGGTGGTCTGTTTTATGTTGAGACTTATGAGTTCTTTGTGTTCTCTGCTTATTATCCCCTTGACAAATTGTCGTTGCAAATACCTTCTCCCATTCAATAGGCTGCCTTTTCATTTCAAAGATAGTTTCCTTCACTTGCAAAAGCTGTTTAGTTTGATATAGTCCTATTTGTTCATTTTTGCTTTTGCTCCCCTAGCCTGAGAGACACATCCCCCAAAATGTTGCTGAGACAGATGTCAAAGAGTGTACTGCGTTTGTTTTCTTCTAGGATTTTTATGAGTTTAGGGCTTACATTTAAGTCTTTAATCGATTGTGGGTTTAATGGTATACATGGTGTGAGAATGTACTCCGGTTTGGTTCTTGCATGCAGCTGGCCAGTTTTTCCAACACCATTTATTGAAGAGGCTTTCTGTTCCCTATTGTATTGATGTGTTCTTCCTCCTTTGTCATAGATAATGATGCATGCTTTTTTGGTCTCCTGCTCAACCACGAAATTGTTGTAGATACGAACTAATTTCAAAATATGAAAGAAGACAAATCTTGTTGGCAATAAAATCTTCTCAAGCACCTTAACAGGATTGCCCACTTTGCTGCAGGGTGTGAGGGGATTTCTGGCTGATGTGCAGTCAGGTTGTCCTGGCAGAAAGAGCACTGGAGGGCTTAATTATGATCTCACTCTGCCTTCTGTTAATCTGGGAGGATTAGGACAGTTCAGTTGTGGGTCCTCTTTTTCTCCGTGAGCCTCTCTGCAGCTGGGGAGCATAGGTTTGCTGCTAGTAGCCGCATGACTTCCCTCGCTTGGCCGTTATTCCAGCAGCAGCATCTGACAAACTCTTATTTACTGAGTACCAAGAACAAGGCAGAACTTGTTCCTCGGAGAACTTCCAGAGAGGGATGGAAAAAGCAGACAGTAGCAAACCACAGGTATAAAGCAAAATGATGCATCTTGTCGTCTACAGACCGCACTGGCGGGATGCCAGGGGCCGTAGCAGGGGATCTTTGGGTGGAGTGCGAGAAGACTCAGGTGTGATGCCTGAGCTGAGTCCTACGAATGATGGCCATTTCCTGACCTCCGTCAGCCTCTCTGGTGCTCTTAGTTAACCAAAGGATTCAACTATTTTTTTTTTCTAGCGTTCCTTCTAGCTTTGAAAATTTATCTCTTTGACCCCAAACCACCCTTTCAGGGTCTCAGAAATAATTTTATGGTTTATTAAACATTTTGCTCCAGTAAAAATTAATTTAAAAATTTTGCTCCTGCTTCTCGTCTGTGGTCCTTGGAACCTTTTGTTTCATAGGTTTAAGGTTATGAATGGCAAAACGGAACTTCTTGGTTCTGTATTATTTAGTAATACCAACATATTTATTCCATTTATAGACTGACGATATTGACTAGTGGATCCTCAGTTGGAATTAACCTATTAACTTTGGTGTGTTTTCTATGGAATGGCTCAATTTATTGTTATCATAAATAGATATTTTTACAATTCCAAGCTTTATATCATCTCTAAGCACATTTCATTTGTATGTCTTATTTCAGTGCTGGACCCAAAGGAGACAACCTTTATGAATGGAGGTCAACTATATTGGGACCCCCAGGATCTGTCTATGAAGGAGGGGTGTTCTTTCTTGACATAACCTTTTCACCTGACTATCCGTTTAAACCCCCCAAGGTCAGTATGACGTATTCATCCATTTTTAGCTGTATGTGTTATCGCTTATTTATATATATATATATATGCGCATTCGTCAGTATGCACGCGTAGGGAACACGTGTCTGCCCTGTCAGCACAGGCGACTTCCCAGGGCTGATCGTATGTAAATGGAGAGATCATTGTTTATTCCATCACCCCAGTCTCTGACACTCACCTCGTTGTTCTTTCTCACCCTTTCTCGCATCGCCTTTTTTTTGTGGTGTATGCTCTAAGGTAACGTAAGACAGCCTGTTAATGGATGGAAGTAGGAGGCAGGATGGGCTGGTGCCAGCCCCGAAGCCAGGAGATCCGGGCATGGCCTGGGTGAGGGAGCCCCTCCAGGAGCAGGCCTGGGGCGCTGGCCATGAGCTCGGAGTCTCGGTGCCTCCGCAGCTCAGCTGCCCATGGGGACTGCACACACATTAGACAAAGGGGTGACCCCAGAGGCTGAACAGTTGTGTCAGGAAAATTCAGTAAAGGAGAATTTGTATTTGTCTATTAATAAGAATGATGGGCTGCTGAAAAGTCATACATGAGTGACTGAAGAAATGTGCAGCGTTGTCAGGACAGGGGTGATGAAATTCACTCAGGATGCGATTATTTCCTTGAAGCATTCTTCACATTCCTTTTTACTGCATGTAAGTCAAACATTTGATGTCTTGAAATGCATTCCCTTTTTGAAAATTTCTTGTCTTAGGTTGGAGCGTAGTTGGTCGACAATGCTGTGTCAGTTTCAGGCTGTGCAGCTGGGTGATTCAGTTATCCACATACTTGTGTCTGTTCGTTTGCAAATCCTTGTCCCAGACAGGTTTTCACAGAATGCTGAGCAGAGTTCCCTGTGCTCTGCAGTAGGTCCTTGTCAGTTATCTATGCTAATATAGCAGTCATCGTCCACCTCGGAAATGAAAAGACCCAGAGAACATTGACTCTCTGTTGGCCACCAAGAAAGAATTCTCATTTGACCCGGCTTCACTTCTGAACCTTGTGGGTTGGAGTAAACACTTTAAAAAGCAAAGCTTGGCCTAGACCTTCACTGTGCCTCCCCAGGGTCCCCTCCCTGGCTCCTACGCCCTCCTCAATTTTCCTTCTCTTCCTTCCTTTCCACTGAGCATTGGCTATTATTTTGGTGCCAAAGCGAGAAGTAGTGACTGTCCTTTTACCAAATAGGGCAGCCACGCACAGAGAAACTAGGTAACTTGCCCAGCATATCCTTACACTCTCAGGACTGAAGCCAGGACGTCACCCAGGACATCTTATCCAGGATGCCAGATCTGGCGGCCCCGGGCCCCAGGGCTGCGCTCGGTCAGTTTCAGTGGTGAAGCCACAGTATGACGGACCTTTACTTCCTCCTTTTAATGGGCGGGAACCTTGCGGCCTTCTCTTCTCCTTTGCAGCTGCCCCCAAGCTGTCTGCGTGCCTGTCGCTCTGCCAAGGACGGGAGGACCTGTCTCAGGCAGTCCCTTCAGTAACAGAGATGCCAACGGGCAGAGGAGCCAGGGACTTGGATGAGGCATCTGTGCTGCTGGAGCCTGAGACAGTCTGTTTATGAAACCTACATCTCAGAAAAAGCATGGGCGTTCCAGCTTCTGCAGGACAGAGGCGTGTCGATTGAACAAAGCAAGGAGGGAAAGCAGCTAGGTCCCACAGTTCCATTTCTGAAAAGGCGTCCTTGATGGGCTCGGAGGGTGGGCCAAAACCAACCGGAGGGATGGGAAACAGCTCAGCACGGAGTCTGTCACTGAAAATCAGACTGAGGTCCTGATGCAGGACAGGACTTGGAGACTTGCTTTGTTTCCATATAAATGATAATGTGTGGGCTTCTGACTGAGTACAGTTCTGTGGGACCGTAGCAGATGCTCTTAGGGGCACGGTCTCGGGAGCGCTGAGCCAGTCGTTCGGTGCCTGCAATGCCTCGTTCCCCTCCGAGCTCTTCATTTTAAGGAGGGCACACAGGAGTAAGCTGGGAGGGAAAGAGCTAGCATTCTGGAGTTTCTCCACTGGGTCAAGCTCTATAGTGGGCAGCCACAAAAAGCCGTCCCTCCTCCAGACACCCTAGTAAGACTGGGATGTTCCCTTTCACAGAGGAGAGAACTTACATGAGGCTTAGAGAGGTTTTCTAATAATAAGCAACCAGGAATCTACTGAACTTGGCCTCTGGGGACCATGTACTTTCCACTGAATTATACATAGTTTCCCTGGAGATGTTTACTAGGAAAATTAGGTCCTGGGAGGCATGTGATAGCTGTCCTTTGATGTCCATGGCGTGGGCTGGGTTAGACTGGCTTCTGGGTGATTGGATGGGACAAAAATAGAGGGGGCAGGCATCAGTCACAGGGAAGCAGATTTTGATTCCCTGGGGGGAAGACCTGACCCATTGTGGGACAGTCTGCTTCTGAATAGCTCTACCTCTGAGAAAAGGCTTCCCTTTCCTGGGAGTGTTCAAAGCAAACAGCGGCAGTGGGACCTGTCAAGAAGACTGCCAGAAAAAAAATTAAATCCCTCCAGTGGATAAATCTGCTTAGACAGTCCATGAGGACAAAGAAAAATCAAACTTTGGGTACTGAATCATTATTTAAGTGCACATGTACTAGAAACCTGTAGGAAGTTTTAAAAGAAATTGTCACCAGCTAATTTGTTAGTTTTGGAAGTCAGATTTTGTGGACAGAAATATGACCTGAAGGGGGAAAGTTGGCACGTGTCTGGAAAGCTTTTCACTAAGACAGACTTGGTAATAATTTGGAAGTACCATGCCCATCCTTTCAGGTCTCTTGTTGCTCTAAATCGTCCATATCTGGGGTTAAGGCTTATTTTAGGTGGCACTTGTGGTAAAGAACCTGCCTGCCAATGCAGGAGACATAAGAGACAAGGTTTGACCCCTGACTCAGGAAGATCCCCTGGAGGAGGGCATGGCAACCCACTCCAGTCTTCTTGCCTGGAGAAGCCCATGGACAGGGGAGCCTGGTGGGCTGTCGTCCACGGGGTCGCAAAGAGTCGGACACGACTGAGGTGACTTAGCATGCTCGCACATGCTGGTTTTTGTTCTCTGTTGCCTTCATCCTTTGCTCTTTTTCCGACAACGTTAGGCACACACTTTGATTCATGTAACATCTTCTGATACCCTGAAGAGTGAACCAGAGTAGCTGTAGTTGTCAGAGAAAACGGTGAGAGAGAGCAGAGGCTCACAAGTAAATCTGGTTGGCCATCTGGGTGCATGCTAAGTCACTTCAGTTGTGTACGACCCCATGACGCCATGGGCTGTAGCCCGCCAGGCTCCTCTGTCCAGGCGATTCCCAGGCAAGAATCCTGGAGTGGGTTGACTGGCTGTCTGTTTGCTGCCAGAGCTCCACCATAAAATGAACCTTTACGCCTGTAGCAGGACAGAATCCCTGAGATCCCTTTTCCCAAACTCTCAGTTTCGGAATCCTTACTGAGAACTTTTAAATACTTCAGTGCTCACTTTATCACTTAAAGGTCACTGGGGTGACGTGCATGTACCTTCTTGCTGTGGAAACTTTTGGGGAGTAGAGCTTCATCAGTTTGAACATCCCACATTCTAGTACCTAATTTTTCACACTTTCAGATGAGTCATTCCAATCATTTCTTCCAGAATTCCCCAAAATTCTAATGAGGCAAGCAAAACAAATGTTTAATGAAGTATGTAATGTGATTACACTTCATACACTAGTTTTACTTGGCAAAGGAAATGGCAACCCACTCCAGGATTCTTGCCTGGGAAGTCCCATGGACAGAGGAGCCTGGTGGGCTTCAGACAGTCCATGGGGTCGCAGAAGAGTCAGACACGGCCTCACGACTAACCAACAAACCTGACCAGTTTTCAGTCAGTCAAGTACTGGTTGTGCTTCCAAATGCCGTGTCTCAGCACAGGTTTTAGTACGTTGGTTTTCTGTAATCAGTGTGTTTACGCCTCTCTTCCTAAATCTGCAGCAAGTCTGTTTGCGTGACACTGTAGCTGTCTCTAGTGCCACGTCTTTAGTTGAATACCTCGCCACCAACGATAGGATTATTTCTCTGAAAAAAGTATCTGCTTATTGAGGCTGTATCTAGGAGTAGTGTATCTATAGCCACAAAGGAAAGCACAATAAATCAATAGACTGTCTCAGTCTTTAATGCTGTATTTCTTCTTCAGCGTAGACATACACTTTAATGTTATAATTCAGATATCTACTTATTGGTAAAGTAGGAACTGTTTTATACCTTATTGGAGATTACATTTTTAATATTCATGTCATAGATAATTTCACTCTGCTCAAAACCAGCACTTTTAAAATAGTCTAATGTAAGTATTTTAATGTGTACTTGAAAATTTCAGAAGCAAAATAACAGAATATGTTTTATTCATTATCAGTCTCTTTTGCTGAAAACCCTTTGAAAAGGCTGCAGTGCACTGTGTCTGGTGGCCCACGTCTTAGAGATGCTGATCCCCACCCCCTGAGGACAGGGACCTCGCTGGCTTCAACAGCTTGGGTCTGTGTTTTACGGTAGAAACACATAGACACAGCCTATTCATAATTTGGCCTTTTCTGTCTCTCTGTGGATCTGGATATTTTATTTTTGAAAAATAAGTGGGCCTTCCGTACAGATCTAAGAGTGGGTGGACAGAAGGAGCAAACACACCCATTGTTTCTTTCATCGACAGTGTCTCAGGCCGCCTGTCCCCCGTGAGATGTACCGTCCCCATGCTCTTGGCTCTTACTGGAAAGCACTGTTTTCTTGGGGAGGGCAGCACAGTATCTGTTGGTGGGTATTTTCCAAAAAGGAATAATAAAATTTGTACCTAGCATGTTTAAAAAAATAAACAGAAAAACTACAGGCATACATATCTCTGTGGGAAAAAAGCTCTTGAATACTAATAGTCTCTAAAAACTTTTTAATATAGTTTGTTCTTCCTATTACAAATTGCATCAAATACATTTTTAAATAAATCTTAACTTAGAGATCATTTCAGAGTGTATTGTATATTTTATGGTTTGATTTTATAAAATTAACTATGGTTTGCTTACTTTTCTCAGCTAATAGGAAAAGTATTCATTGCTTTCATACAATGAAATAGATCATTTAGGTCCATCAAATTTTCACCATTTTCATTTTATCATCCTCATTATATTAATATTTCAACCTTAAAGTGTAGGTCAAGGCTAATCATGAATAATGTAGCTAACTAGTTACCCAGGAAGCAATGATACCCAGCATTTGAACACCTGAGAGTGAACTGTAACTAAAGTTCATTTTAGTTTTATTTTAACTATTTAACTTGTTTTCATTGTCATTGCTGCTCTGCTCAAAGAAGAAAGCTGACAAGCATCTCTCGCCGTTGTCAGAGGATGCTGTGGTTCACTGTGTAAAACCACCCCTGCTCATTCTCTGTGATCTTAGAGAGAGAACACAGTTGTCTTGGAGTGCCGTGCAAGCGCCTGTTTGGTTTTTTACATAATTTTTAGAGAGCTGTTTTATTGTAGTATAATATACATGCACAAACAGCACAAATTATAGGTGTAGAAACTGATAAATATTCACAAAGAAAAACATTTGTAACTATAACCCCAATCAAGAAATTGACCATCACCAGCAAGTCGGAAATCCCCCATTAGCCACCTCCTAGTCACTGCTCCCCTAGCTGTAGTGCTAGTATACCGTCTGTCTTCTTCATGTAGTTTCTCGTAAGTCTTGTTTTTTTTTTAAAGAAATATGTCCTTTTATTTATATTTTCAAGTGATTGGCATAAAGACCATAATACCATCTTATTTTTTAAATGTGTAGACCTTTTTACCCTTTTAGAATTCTGATATTAGAATTACTCTTTCCCCCTCTTTGTCTTTTGACCAACATTACTAGCAATTTTATTAGACCTTTCAGGAAAAGCAAAGTTGTTCATTCCTCCTTTTATATGTTTGTGTTTTATTTCATTAGTCTGTGCACTCTGCTTTCATTTTCATGATCTTTTTCCTTTTCTTTTTGAAAGGATTTAACTTGTTTCTCTTTCTCTAAGATCTTAAAATGGATAGAGTATTGATTGTTTCTATTTGGAGACTAATTACCTTACAATATTGTGGTGGTTTTTGCCATACATGGACATAAATCAGCCATAGGTGTTTTTTAAGCTACTTTCAGCAATATGCTGCTGCTGCTAAGTCACTTCAGTCGTGTCCGACTCTGTGCGACCCCATAGACGGCAGCCCACCAGGCTCCTCCATCCGTGGGATTTTCCAGGCAAGAGTACTGGAGTGGGGTGCCATTGCCTTCTCCGTTCAACAGTATACCATTGTATATTTACGACTATATCCCCAGTAAGCATGGTCTTTTCTATGTCCTGCATGTTTTGGTATATCCTATTTTTATTATTCAGTTTACTGATTTTTAAATTTCCACTGTGATTTCTCTTCTTACCTGTGTTTATTCAGAGGATTTTCTGAAGGCACTTGTTTTTGACCTGAGTTCCTACGTTCATGTAAAGCCCAGCCACGGGTCGGGAACTAGCACACAGATTGCACTGCCTGTCTGACACGTGCAGCTGAACACCCAGCAGCCAGCTCCCAGAGCAAGCTCGTCATCACACGCCCTGCCCCACTCCTGCCCGGCCCAGTCCTCCAGGGCTCCCCATCAATGAATGGAAACTGACTTTTCTAGTTGCTAAAGCAAAAAAGCTGGCAGTCCTCCTTGACTCTCTCACACAACCTAGCCAGATCCAGTCTCACCAGATCAAAATAAATACTCAGAAGAAACTCAGACTCCTCCCATCTAGGAACATGCTTTCCAGTGGCCCTCCAGCTGTGGCGCCACCAGCTGCTCGCCTGCCTGGATTGCTGGGAAGCTCCCGTCTGATCTCCCTGCTCCGGCCCCATCCTTCCTGATGCCTGCTCGGTGCCAAACAGTCCTTTTGTAATGCAAGTCAGAAGATGCCCATTCTTCGCCTAAAACCTTCCCCTGATTCTCACCTCACCAAGTAAAAGCACACCGAACCTTCCAGAATCACACCGAAGTCACCAGCTGTCTCTCTTGACTCAGATACTCCAGGCGGGCCCAGTCCATGGAGCTGTGACGTTTGCCCTTCCTTCCACCTGCGTTGTCCACCCAAAAATCTGCACGGTCCACTCCCTTCCTCCCTGCAGGCGTCTGCTCACGTGTCACCTTTCCAGGGGAGTCTCGAGTGACAACTCCCAACCACCGTACGCTCCCGAGTGCCCCACCACCAAACTTGACTTTTCTCCATAGCACTTCTAACCCTGCTGTCCTGCATTTCTCTGTGTTGATTATGCTTCCCTTTCTCTAGTTAGCATGTGAGCTCCATGGACACAGGGACAGCTCTATATTTATGTCGCTTCCCTGGTGGCTCAGACGATAAAGACTCCACCTGCAATGCGGGAGACCTGGGTTCGATTCCTGGGTCAGGAAGATCCCCTGGAGAAGGGATAGACTACCCACTCCAGTATCCTGGGGCTTCCCTGGTGGCTCAGCTGGTAAAGAATCCTCCTGCAATGTGGGAGACCTGGGTTCGATCCTTGGGTTGGGAAGATTCCCTGGAGGAGGGCATGGCAACCCCCTCCAGTATTTTGGCCTGGAGAATCTCCATGGACAGAGGAGCCTGGAGGCCTACAGTCTATGGGGTCGCAAAGAGTCAGACATGACTGAGCGGCTCAGCACAGCACACGGCTGTATTCCCAGCATCTAGAACAATACCTGGTGATTCAGTAGGCATACAGTAAAAATGTATGCCTAATTTAATCCATGCAGCTTTGCCACAGAGACAGCATTTACCCCCATGGTCCCACCCCCTACTCTTCATCGGTCAGAACGCTACGGCCCTTGGAGACCATGTACACACAAGTGTAGGAAGTGGACAGCGGAGCTGGAGTTCAAACCCAGTTCCAAACCGAACTTTCCCCAATTACAGAGAGATAGTAATTGCCTACACACTTGCAAGAAGGAACACATGCTCTTAAAATTCACACTCTGATATAAATTCATTATATTAGATCATCCTCTAAATTGGGTTTTGGAAGGGAGATGAAAGAGGTGATACAAGGAGAGAAGGGTGCTTGGGAGAGGTTTTGAGTGCCTGGGTTTCAGTTTTGCCAAAGGCACCTGGGGCTCTTCACCAGTAAATTCCTAACTAGCAGACCCTGAAGAATCAATTCTGTGTTGAACAGTAAATACTGATCTCTGAATTTTGCTAGCCCTAAGCTAAAGGAGAAGTCATTTCCTGGATGTGGAAGGAACATACGTTAACACAATAAAGGCTGTATACTACAGGCCCACAGGTAATACTATACTCAACAGAGAGAAACTGAGAGTGTCGCCTTTATGATCATGTACAAGGCAAGGATGCACCCCTGGCCCTCGACTTTAGTGCAGTACCAATACAAGTCACAGCCAGAGCCGTTAGGCAGCACAAAGAAATAAAGGCGTGCAGATCAGAATGGAAGAAGTAGTTTTTGCTTTCTGATGATATGATCCTGTACAGAGAAAACCCCAAAGACTTAGTCAAAAAACTATTGGAATTATGGTTTCAGTAAAGTGGCAGGATACAAAATCAACACACAGAAATCAGTTGCATTCCTTTACACTAATGATGAAGCATCTGAAAAAGAAATAAAACCATCCCATTCACAATAGCATCAAAAGCAATGAAATAACTGGAATGAATTTATCCAAGGAATGAAAGATTAGTACAATGAAAACTACAAAATCTGCTGACAGAAACTATAGAAGACAAACAATTGGAAAGACATCTCATGTTTGTGGATCAGAAGAATTAATATTGATAAAATGACCATACTACCGAAAGCCATCTACAGATTCAGTGCAATCCTCATTAAAAAGTCAAAGACATTCTTCACAGAGATAGGAAAAATAATCCAAAACTTTGGGCAGAACCATGAAAGATCCTGAATAGTCAAGAAGGAACATAACTGGAGGCCTTGTGCTCCTGGATTCTGACTATACTATAAAGTCATAGTAATAAAAACAGGTACTGGTACAAAAAATAGACATACCTACTAGTGGAACAGACTAGAGATCCCAGAACTATATGGTCAACTGACATTTCAACAAGGGATCCAAAAAGACCCAATAGGGAACGGAAAACCTCTTCAGCAATTGGTTTTGGGAAAGCTAGAAACTCACACAGAACAATGAAATTAGACCCCTATCACACCACTCAGAAAAATCAACTCAAAATGGGTCAAAGACTTAAACATAAGACCTGATACCCTAAAACTTGAGAGTCCCTTGGACCTCAAGGAGATCAAACCAGTCCATCCTAAAGGAAATCAACCCTGAATATTCATTGGAAGGACTGATGATGAAGCTGAAGCTCCAATGCTTCAGCCACCTGATGCGAAGAACTGACTCATTGGAAAAGACCCTGATGCTTGGAAGGATTAGGGGCAGGGAGACAGAGAAGGGGAAGACAAAGGATGAGATGGCTGGATGTCATCACCAACTAGATGGACATGGGTTTGGATGGACTCTGGGAGTTGGTGATGGACAGGGAGGCCTGGCATGCTGAGGTTCATGGGGTTGCAAAGAGTCGGACACAACTGAGTGACTGAACTGAAGGACAGGAAAGCCTGGCATGCTGCAGTCCATGGGATCGCAGAGTCAGACATGACTCAGCAACTGAACTATAACAATCCTAGAACTTGTAAAAAAAAAAAAAAAAGCAGGGAAGAAGCTCTTCTTTACTGGTTTTGGCAATAATTTGGGGGGGCACAACACCAAAACCACAAACAACAATGAAAATCAAAAATGGTACCACATCAAATTCACGAGCTTCAGCAGAGCAAAGCAGATAAGTAACAAACTGAAAAGACAGCCTACCAAATGAAAGACTGTCTCTGCAGAGCATATACTGGCAAGAGGTTAATGTCTAAAATATATAAAGTGAAAGTGAAACAGTAAAAATGTTAGTTGCTTGGTCGTGTCTGACTCTTTGTGACCCCATGGACTGAAGCCCACCAGGCTCCTCTGTCTGTGGAATTCTCTAGGAAGAATCCTGGAGTGGATAGCCATTCTCCAGGGGATCTTTCCAAACTGAGGATCAAACCCAGCTCTCCTGTGTTGCAGACAGATTCTTTATTGACATTCAGTCAATTCAATAACAAAAAAACAAACTGATAGAAAAATGGCAGAAGAACTAAATAGACATGCCTCCAAAGAAGACCTACAGATGGCCAACAGGCCCATGGAAAGATGCTCAACCTCATTCAACATCAGGGAGGTGGAAGTCAAAGCCACCGTGAGCTGTTAGAAGGGCTATCATGAAAAAGACAAGAGGCAACAAGCGCTGGTGAGGATGTGGTGAAAAGAGAACCAGGCACTGTTGGTCGAAATGAAGACAAGTCCAATTACTATGGGGCCCCTCAAAAAAATTAAAAATGGATTTACTTACCATATGATCTAACAATTCCACTTCTGAGTATATACCGAAAGGAAAGGAAAACAGGAATTCAGCAAGGTGTATGCCTCATCTTTATTGCAGCACTGTTCACAATTACCAGGATACAGATACAGACCAAATGGCCATCAGCGGATGAATGGATAAAAAAGAGATGATACATATACACAATGGAATATTTTTCGGTCATGAGAAAAAAAATATCCTCCCATGTGTGCCATCACGGGTGGACCTTGAGCACATTATCCTAAGTGAGATAAGTCAGACAGACAAAGACAAGTACTATATGATAGTACTTCTATGTGGAATCTAAAAAAATTAAATGTGTAAAAGACAGAAAGATGGTGATTACCAGAGGATGGAGGGGAGAGGTACGAGTAACGGTGTTTAAAGGTACAAATCTGTAATGAGTACTAAATAAGCCATAGAAATCTAATGCACCTATAGGATGAATATAAACAATAATGTTGTTCTATTATTACGTAATTGATGAATAATCACTTCATCAGCAGTCGAGTTACAGTATACAAGTTAATCAAAGTCACACTTTGCACACTTTAAACTCATGCAGTGTTGCACATCAAATTTATTCAGAAAGATAAAGAGATGGGAGGATGGATTAATGGGTAGATCCTTGGGTAGATAGATACATAGATCCGTACATGGTTAGATACACCTGTATAGACACATAGGTACAGACACATAGGTACGTGGTGTGCAGGTGTGTAGGTAGGTAGGTAGGTGGGTGGATGAACTGACTACCTGTCTACCTGGAGATCCTGACCCTGGCCTGGCTGGTCTGGAGACTGCTCTTTTCCAGTGAGTCAGCTCTTCACATCAGGTGACCAAAGGGCTGGAGCTTCAGCTTCAGCCTCAGCCCTTCCAGTGAATACTCAGGACCGATTTCCCTTAGGATGGACTGGTTTGATCTCTTTGCAGTCCAAGGGACTAACTGTCATTAGATAAAAGTAAGATGTAAAGAATCGCTCGTAATAATATGACACATTCCTTCAGTAAAACTCAGTGGTTCTGAACGCGCCAGGAAGGCCCGCAGAGCTGTGCCAGCAGCCTCGCGCGCTACTACGTCGCGCGGCCGTGGCTTTGTGGCCCCGGGCGTAGCCCTCGCCCGTCCCTGGGGTTCCCGGCGAGCACACGGGAGCGGCCGCCGCCCCCTCCTCCGGGGTCCTCCGGCCAGGGATGGACCCACGTCCCGCGCCCCCCGCGCCGGCAGGCGGACGGCCCACGGTGGGCGGCCCGTCTCGGGGCCCCTCTGCGGGGTCCGCCTCAGCGCAGGGGTCACCAGGGTGGGCCCTGGCCGGGAGGCGGCCGCGGCCGCGGTCTGTCCCCGCCCGGCGCCGCGCAGGCCGCCCCGCCTGGGCGCTTCCCCGGGCCGCCCGGCCCTCGGTTTCGCTCCTGACGTGGCGGGTGTTCGGACGTCGTATCAGGAAACACACCTCCGCCCTCGTCACGGGAAACCCGCTCTGGGAGCCCGAAGGAAGCCGCCTCGCGACGGCGAGGATCCGATCCTGCACGCCAGTGCGAGGGCGGTGCGGGGTCAGGGCGCCTCGGGCCGAGCGTGGGGAGCCGCCCGCGCTCCCCCGTGACCCCGTGACCCCCGGCCCCGCGCTCCCCCG